>JAIPRM010006313.1:0-18916 GCA_025469315.1 Stegophylla sp. TES_Ste_2020 | reverse complement strand
CACATATTTTTCAATATTTAATTTGAATTTTCTTGATATTGGAAAATTTTTTACTGAATACCTGAAGAGATTGAATATTATTTGATATTTTTATTTGTTTAAATGTAAGCAGCTTAAAAAAAAAAAAAAAAATTTCATAAATAATAAAAGAAAAATTAATAATACATATTAAAATATATAATACAATACAATTTTTAAATATTTTGAGTTTTTACAGCAAAATTTATGTTTTATAAGAAATTATTTTAGCATTTTTGCATATTTTTAGAGCATATTTCGTAAATTTTATAGCATATTTGGTACGTTTTTAGAGCATAAATGCATGCATATTTTAAGTTTTTTTAGAGCTATAAGTTCCTAGCCCTAATTATCAGTACCTATTTTTGTGTGTAATACGTCACACTGTGCGCAATACGAAATTATTAAGACGTATGTGTGTTGTAAGATTAATTTGTGACGAATCACTTTAACTAAAAACGAATTAAAAATTATAATTTTTTTTAATTTTTTTTTTTTTTTTTTTGATAGAATACCTATAAAACTATCTGTGTGTATTAGTTATGTTCAAATATAACTACGATTTTAATTTTGTATTTAACTCTGCACCTTTGATCTCAAATACAAAATAATAATAATAGTAATAATAAACAAATAAATGGATTTGATACAATTATTTAGAATAATTAATAAACGGTTCGAAAAAAAAAAAAAAAATTAATAATTTCACATTCCCCTCAACAAAGCTTCCCACCCATCATTACACATAAAATAATAGTAATACGAAAAGTGACCAAAAGTAGGCGCTGACAATTATATAACAATCGGTAGTACCTAGGCAAAATGATTATTATTATTATTTTTTTTCAAAATTGACTTTTCAATATTACCGGAAAGCGCATCTTTGAAACCCATCTATTTACACGACTTTTTGACGATTTAACCGGATATCAACACGAATTTTGATATTTATCTGTTCGTGTGCAATATAGCAAACATACAGGATAAATTTAGAAGTTGATGGCACAACGTATCGCTTTTGTAAAATCTCACCTGAAAAAAAAGACACTACTAGTTGTAAAAAAAAAAAAAAAATATGTATATATATCTGAAATTCTTGTAACTGTAAATGTCAAACGGTATTTTATGGAAATAATATGCCATTACCCTCAAAAATAGCCTTCTCTTTAAGTTTGGAGTTTGTGTTTGTACTCTAAAATCTCCTCAATTGATATACTTTATGTGAAGTATTTTTCTATACTACATGTTAGATATCCTGATATCCACTTAATAAAAATTTCACGATCTGAAAATCATTTAGTGCAGTGATTGTGGGTTGAACTATGGGTCGCGATGGTAGGCCTCTGAAGTCGCGTGAAGTTTTTTTAATTACACGTAGATTTTAAGAAATGTATATTTTTAATCAAAACACACTATTAAACAATATAGTTTCATATTTAAATACAATGTTGTTAAATTATATTCATTATAAACTAATAGATTAATATTAATTAATTAATAAGTAATAAAAATAATAAACTTATTTTACTTTTTAGAATTACACTTTTTTATTCTATGAATGTAAAACCATGTAAGTTGCGATAGATTTTAAGGGAAAAATTTGGGTCGTGGTCCTAAAAAGACTGAGAACCACTGGTTTAGTATTTATTATGTCCGAAAGAAGGCGTGAACAATTTTATTTTATTTTTGCTTTCTCGCGAAATATATTTTATTAAAGCGACCTCGTTATATTCATCAGCATCACCAACAACGATGATAATGACGATTCGTCATCATCTTCATGATAGCCATCATCGTACGCGCGTGGATTCGAAATTATTTTTATTTCTGTTTTTTTTTTTGTCGACCATGCGGGCGCGGCGGAAAATCGGCCACCCCCTATTGTGGTCGTGGGGAAAAACATACTGCACAGCACTCGAGGGGGCTGTTATGGAGTTTTTTAAGGACTCGGCTGTATTTACTACGAGACCCGGTGATTTAGTCACATGAAATATCATGTGATATAAAAATTTAACGATTTTCAAACGGTTTTGACGTGGTGTTGTGCTCGAAAAGACTCTACTCGCCGACGCAATAGCTTCATCAGTCGTGTAAATATGGCTTTTGTTTTCTTACGGAAATATCAGTAGTAACCACGGTTTAAGGGCGTATTTGACCCGAGTCCATGGAGGGGGGGGGTAATTAATTTTCTTCTATGCAGAATTAAACACAGTTTGTAGTTGATTACCTCTAGCCAATTCTCCTGAATAGAGATACTTTTACAGAATAATTTTACAGATTTATTAAGTTGCAAGTTTATTAACTTGCATGAAAAAAAAAGTACTACTTGGAAATTTAACATTTTACTACAAATGAAACACATGGTAGGATAGTAAAATGCAAAGTTATATAATACCATAGAATATTCTATTATAATACAATAATACCATAGATCATATTATATCCATATATGCATAATATTTATATCCATAGATGAAGCAGTCAAATCATATCTGTGGAAGTATGGTATATTTGCATCAGCTACTATCTAATCTATTATTATGTGTGTGATAATGACTTACTGGTGGTTAATATTTTGAATAAATTGTATTTTATTTTTTAAATAAATCTATCAAAAAATACGAGCGATGAGGCCAAATGTCCTCTTCGCCGTCTGTTTCCTTAAATAAGCCCTTGAAACGTTTGCCGTATTTTCACAAGAGGAGAGCGATGAATTATAATATTCGATTTCTTGTCATAAAAATGTATTTGTGTGTATACAACATACGTAATTAAATTTGATATTCAATTTTAAACGGCAAATGTCGATAAACCACCTGATGGAATGACCTGTATTTTGATAATAGTTCATAGTATTCGAAGCACGTCGATAAAATTCGTATTTTTCGCATTAAAGATGATATTACAGACACGATTATCGTTTCATGCGTTTATTTGAAATCGGTGGATATCGTCGTTAATGACATTTATCTCATATTGGATATTGAGAAAAAAAATGGCTTCGATAGAGAACGAGGAGTAGGCATTGTCGTCGAAACGTATTTTACCGATTTTTTTTTTACATAATTCTGCAGTACATTACGGCTGCTCGGCATCCACAGACACACAGGGTGGCTGATAGGGAAAATATTGATTTTGCCCCGAAACATCCGATTTCGAAAAAAGGTAAGTATCAATTTCGCCGGCTACTGTTTATAAAAACTATGCATTGATTCCGCCGGCTACTACAACTAAAATTATTTATTGACTGCTGGCTAAAATATATTTCAGTCATTTTCATTTTAAGATTTTTTCATGACAGGTTCGAATTTGAAAACTTTTTTTGTGGCTGAGTCGAGTTGCATGCGATTATCGATCATCAAGCCGAAATGTCCCCACGTTGCACAGCAAGCTGAGGTATATTTTTAATTTGCGGAGAGAACAGGAGACGTCGACGAGCGTTGAGAGTGGGTTAAACACCCGGTGAACTAACCCACGCTTGTATATTATACCAAAAGGACTTCAAACTACGGCCTCCGGGCCGAATCCGGCCTACCAAGGATTTTATATCGGCCCGCCAAACTAATTAATGCAGTTCACACCATCAAAAAATACATAAGATGGCGAAAAAACATTACTAATTTTTTAGGGTGTTCGCAAAGTAGAAATGCACTATAAAATGTATCCATACTTTCTCAGTTTTTTTTCCAATCAAGCCCTTATAAAATGTATAATTATTGGTCCGTAAAAAATTTATTGCAACAAAATATTCGCAAAGAAATTCTCCACCAACGTACCAAGTTTCATGAAAATCGGTTGAACCAATAAATTTGGGTGTGATTTCAGATCTATTAAGTTATTGATTAAAACTTTTAGATAAGTATTTCTATACGAAAAAGTATTTTAGAAAGAGAACATCATTGTAAAATCATAAGCTTCTTTGCTTCACTTAGAATCTAAAAAGTCGGACATACTTCGCACGACGGATGGGATTCTTTTGACGGGTGTATTTAATTTTAAAGAAACGATAAATCATTTCTTCTATAAAACGATTCTGAACGAGGGAAGTTAATAATATAAAAAATAAATGTTAGAAAAATGTCCAAAATTTTTTTTCCACATTTTCTAAATTTTTTTGCGCCAAAATCTTTCTTATATTATTTCCTATCTATGTTTAAATTTCCATAAAATTCGGATCAAAAAATGATGGTTTCCGAGTCGTTTTTGTCAAATTTTGGGTAGTTTTTTTCCAAAAAAAAAAAAAAAATTGAAGAATTGAGAAATTCAAAAAATGACCTTTCTAAAATACAATCTCATTTAGAGGCAAATCTGGTTTCAAAAAGTTATTGATCGAAACTTTTGGACAAGTATTTCTATACGAAAAGTTGTACACAGAAAAAAAAAAGTACCAACTAGATCCGATTTTGGATCAATAAAGTGACTGATCGAAACTTTTGGACCATTGGTTCTATACGAAAAAGTGTTTACAGAGAAGAAAAAAAAAATAAATAAAAATAAACATCATTGTAAAAACATAAGCTTCTTCACTACGTTCAGAATCTAAAATAAACAAATAAACACCATTGTAAAAACACTAGCTTCTTCCCTTCGTTCAGAATCTAAAAATTATATAAATAAAATAAAAAATTTACACGAATAAACATACAGTTTTGATTTTTCTATATAAATCTTATCTATTCTTCAATTTCATAACCTCTCCATTCCTTTAAAAAAATTGGCCCGCGATTCCAAAACGTATCTCAAATTTGGCTCGCCTTAAAAAAAGGTTAAAGTTCCTGTATTATACGATGAATATATTATGCGATTTTTTTGTGGCAGAGCCGAGTTTCGTGCGATTACAAATCAAAAGAACGATGAAATTGTATTATTATAAATGTTAGCCTGCGGAGTCGATAGTTTTTTATAAACAGTAGCCGGCGGAGTTGATAGCTGGTGGAATCGATAAACGCCCGGCTGATCGCGCGGCGTCATAGGATAGGATACATCGGGACTTGATAGAGCTGTTATCTCTGTGCATGCCGGCGCGAAGTATCGAGGAAAATGTCGTAGGTGGCAGTGGTGTTGTGTCGGCAACAAACACACGGCTAACGAATACGCGTGTTTGGCTTCACCGTTGATAGATTTTGCATTGTTATTATTATTATTTATGGACATAAGTCCAAATTCGTTTACAAAATATTATATTACGTTACAATGATAGCAGGATGAATAATCAAATTTATACATTATAGATATTATATAAAATTAACACTAAAATAAACTCAAATATTACAATAATTACAATTATCAATTATAAATATGTAAATTAAACATTATTTTATATTATGTGTTACTAGCAGATTGTATTATGTTAATAGGAGAACAAGCTAAATATTTTTTAGAAATCTGTTATGAACTCATATTTCTATAATTGTTATTTTTTAAAAGCCGACAGTCAACAAATTTTTTTTGTAAGTGCTTTGAGTTGAAGTTTTGGGAAAACTGTATATTAATTACAAGCAAAATCGTTATTTTTTAAAATTTAAACCTTAAAAACCTTTAAATATGCATTTATCAACAACATATATTTAAATTCTATCTAATATTGAGAATATCTGAACATTTCTTATTAATAGTGAATTTTTTTACAAATGCACATTATTGGTTTCCATTCAACATAATATACATTTATAATAATTAATACTTGTCACTTGTAAAATTTTATTACAATTTCAAAACACAGGTTTTAAATTTGTTCAGTTTTTATTTTTTACTAAAAGGGTATTTTTTTTATGCGTGAGGTTCTTGGTCATTGTTCGAGTTATCGTCCCGCTTGCAATGGCACTGCGTTTATGTCTATATAACGTGTATATTATATTATTTACATTTTAACCGTTAATATTTAACGTACCCGTATAATGTGGAGTAATGACTGTTTTTATTGTTTGAATTCACTGCTGAACCGGCTGAACTTGTTATATTTGTTTTTTGATGAAAATAAAATTTTTCGTGCGCACAAATTTGATTTGTTTGACGTTCAGAGCCTTTTTTCCCCTCATTTTAAAGCTCTGATTTCATAAAGTTTTGACGCTTTAGCGTTCAATAAAATGAAATTTCATATCGTTAATTGAGAATAAATTTGCATTTAACGATTGGAGGTTTAACCCTCACAACTAAAATCTTATGTTCTATACCTAAAGTTATTGAACGAAGTGAAGTTTTTACAATGATGTTTATTTATTTTTTATTTTTTTTCTGTGTACAACTTTTCGTATGGAAATACTTGTCCAAAAGTTTCGATTAGTAACTTTTTGAAACCGAATTCACCTCTAGATGATACTTTAAAGGAGTCATTTTTGAATTTCTCAATTCTTCAATTTTTTTTTTGAAAAAACTACCCAAAATTTGATAAAAACTACTCGGAAACCATCATTTTTTGATCCGATCTATATGAAAATTTACACATAGATAGAAAATAATATAAGAAAGATTTTGGTGCAAGAAAATTTTGGAAATGTAAAAAAAAAAGTTTTGGACATTTTTTTAACATTTTTTTTCTCATTATTTTTTTTTTTAATATTATTAACTTTCTTCGTTCAGAATCGTTTTATTGAAGAAATGATTTATCGTTTCTTTAAAATTGAATACACCCGTCAAGAGAATCTCACCCGACGTGCGAAGAACACCCCGACGAGCGAAGTACACACTTTTTATAATTAATTCTTATAGCCAGTTAGGGATCAGTGGGAAATCGCATTTAACAATTTGAGAATTGTGCAAGTATAGGGCGAGCGTTCTTCTAAGAGTGCTGTAACTAAACAGAAAGTGGTTTTGCGAAGGTCTCGGATATTAAGTTATGTATAATTTTCTCAGAGAAGAAAGAAAAAAAAAAAGACATCTGAAAAGTTTTACATTTTTATTTATCATTAAATTTAAGAAGACGAGAGACGTTACGAATTATTATACACGTGAATTTATGATTTTGTCCCCGGTGAAAAAGTTGAATAAATTAACCGGGGAAAATGTAAGTTTGATGAAATTAAATTTATATTAGGTACTTAAAAATTTATCTCCTGCGTAAAATTAATTATCCAACGCCGCACTGCTGCGACGGGGACGCGCTGAGTATAAAGAAAAGAGAAAGCCGTAAATTGAGCGCCTAGGCAATACAATGCAAAGGACTCGCGGAGTATAATATTATTTTGCTGCAGGAATCATCGACTGCCTCGAGAACAATGTTCGTTATTGACTCGGTCTAACTCGGTTAAATAGCTGAATAATTATAAATATAAATGTGTTCTCTTTAACAGATTTCGCAAGCAGACAGTGCTGTCAGAAGATTAAATACAATATGCGCCAGTCTCATACATTTATTTATTTTTATTTTTTTTGATTCAGTCAAATACGAAAATGAATGATGAATGAAATTTTCAGGTTTATCAAAGACAGTTTTAAAATATTATCAGACTATGGCAAAGTCGATTTCATTATTTGTGAAAATAATACATTTCGCCGCATACGAACAGTGGCGTATTCAGCTTTTTGGCGCCCATAGGCTAAATTAATCTTCCCCCTCCACCAATTACCCATCTACCAATCCATCCACCAACGTAACTAAAGAACAAACAGTTCTTTCTGAACCGTTCTTTTAAAATTTTTTCGTACACATTTTTAAAATTTGATATTAAATCTTCAAAATAGACATACGAAGAAAATAATTGTTAAGCAAGTTTGCATTTTTCAGCAATGTCCACAAACTATTGCCCCCCCATTTTTTTATGAGTATAATACATTTAGTTTTTTTTTATTAATTACGATCTATCAAAATGTAAATTTATAGTCAAAGTATTTTCAAAAATAACATTACATATTTTTTTCATATTTAATGTCTTTATATATATATGTATATTACACAAATTCTTCTTCCTATAATGTCTCATCCCTATTTATTATATTATTATAAATATTCAGGTAGTTTCAAATTTCAATAGAAATCTTAATAAATAATACAATTTTTAAGTTTATTCTTATAAACTAGTAACTTTTTTTAATATGGTTCTTATTTATATTTATATCATGTATAATATATTTAAATATAAGTAATAATAAGTAAAAAATTTAAATACCTAAAAACTCTCATTGCTTAAAAAAAAGCCGCCTCCTCTAAAAAAAGCCGTCTCCTCTAAAAAAAGCTGCCCTAGGCTCCAGCCTACTTAGCCTGCCCCTAAATACAGCACTGCATACGAATATCAACTTTGGATGTCTTAAGGTATTTAGTACTTTGGGTATTTTTTTCATGCAATATGAAAAACTATTTTGAGAATATCGAAAAATTGCTCGTCTGGAGTACAATGAATAGATGAAATTTCGATATTTCGTATGAAACTTTTGGATCATAATTTTAATAAACTTCGTTGTGCCCTCGGCGACAGTCTCTTCGCTATTTTCTAGTGATGACATAGTACGCAAATGCCATGGTGTTTATCTGGGGCGGACTGAGGATAAAAATTGGCCCCGGGGAAACAGAAATTTTGGCTCAAAATTTTATTAAATTTTTATTTATTAAACACACATACACAAAATACTTATTTTTAAGTTATTAAAATATATTGTTTGCTCTACATTGTACAATAGTTTCCAAAAGATCGACTATTTGGTACAGTACCCAGGGGCTAACTGGGAATAAAAATCGGCCCCCGTGTAAACAGAAATCGAACAAATGTTAGAGTGATTTTTAGTCTCTAACTTTTTTTTGGATATTTAACTTGACCTAGGCTTACACTGAACTTTGGCTTACTACTGTACTACACTAGTCATTACATATTCTCATTATATTATTATCATAAGATCGGTTATTCGATTAATTTGTCTAAATAATATTAAATATATTAAGTATTTTTTACGTTTATTTAATTTTAATTTATCAGCCCAAAATAATTCGAACAGCTCAAAATTTTACCGGTTCAGGCGGGGATCGCCCACTCGTCGCCCCTGGTGTTTTATGTTGTATGATGTAATATTTAAACCGATCGTAACAATATCGTCTAGTTCAATATTTATATTCATAGTTAGTAAATTCAATGTTCGCTTAGCTTATTTATAAGGAATCAGAAAAATTTGTATTCTGCACTGTGACGTTGAACACTCGTTACGTAGAACGCAAATGGCAATACTTATGGCTGGTAGATCGCGTGAAATTGACGATTCAATTTAAATTTTCAAAGTAAAATTTGTTAATACGAATGTATAGTGTACTGAGATAAACAATATTAGTTTGAATAATAATGTTACATAATAAATAAACGAAAAATAAGTTACATCCTTACAAAAACACTCCACTGACTCCGGTGTTAAAAACCACCAAGTATAAAAGAAAATTCACTTAGAGATATAATTTAATAGCTAAGATATAGTATTACAATATTCTGATTAGAACTATTTTACTTAGCTTGTCGATGAAATGATTAATAATATGCATGGCCGTTAAGCAACACGTATAAATACTTCAAGTATCAAGTATGGGGACTTCCATTTCAGATTTTTATTTACATTAGTTAAAAAGATATGAACAATTATTATTATAAAAAGATGAAGAAAAAGTATCAGTCACCCCATTTTTGTGTAATATGCATATGTGTACCAATTTCCGTTTACATAAGTCACCAAGCCAAGTTCAACAATTATGAGAAGAAAATTGAAGTATTATGTGTATTTATAATTATTAATATAGCTTAGTCATTAAATTAATATTGCAACATTAAGAGCAGAATTTTCTTTTACATTTTAATAAGATGTAAGCACATGATATTTACTAGGAACTCGAGTTGAGGGATTATATGTCTGATAATACTGTTTTATAGTAATATTTACATTGTTTTTTCAATATAATATAAATAAATGATTAAAAGACGAATTGTGAAAGAGACGACCTTTTTAAAGAACCAACTGACGAAGTAATAAAACTGATCCAATATTGGCTCAAAAAAAGAATATGAAACAGCTGACTGACACGAAGAAGATGACAACTTATTAGGACAATTTTTCCATCAAAATATGTACTAAGAATAAAAATATAGTAAAATAGTTAACCGTTTGTTTTGCACGTGTGAGTGTGTGATCATTATTTGTTGATCACATTCGATGTATACTATTTGAAAATACAAAACAATGTTAAATTACAATGATGGATCATCGCATAAAATGAAACTTTATAAATCTATTCGAATATTTATTACTTTTTATTTTATTTTTTTTTTCTTGTTAGAGCTGTAAAAAGAAGTTATTCATAAAATTGTCGACTTTTGTTCGGTCTTTTTTGTTATGATCATCGGTTAGTTATCAGACTATTAGAAATAAAATAATGATAAGTTACCGTTTAATCATTATTTTATTTATTATTCTTGAAGAAACAATACAGATTGTTGTGTATTATAACGAAAACAGGGATCGTGCGCATTTTTAAGAGTCAAATATTACGTCTTGTTGTTTTGTTTTTCGTACGTTCACGATGATGGATTTATGATTTGGGTTTCTTTTACGATGACAAGTCAATATTTTATGGTAATTAAGTCTCTACAATCTCTAGCTCGTTATTAATTGTAAATATCAAGTATGCAAGTATTTTCTGTTCTAGGATAAATGAGCCAATATACCGTATTAGAAAAAAAAAAGCCGGACATACTTCACACGATGGATGTTCTTCGCACGTCGGATGGGATTTTCTTGACGGGTGTATTGAATTTTAAAGAAACGATAAATCATTTCTTCAATAAGACGATTTTGAACGAAAGAAGTTAATAATATAAAGAACAAATGAGAAAAAAAATGTTAGAAAAATTTCCAAAATTTTTTTTCACATTTCCAAAATTTTCTTGCGCCAAAATCTTTCTCGTATTATTTTCTATGTTTAAAATTTCAGTTTCCGAGTCGTTTTTGTCAAATTTTGGGTATTTTAAAAAAAAAAAAAAAAAAAAATTAGAGAATTGAGAAATTCAAAAAATGACCTCTTTAAAGTACCATCTAGAGGCAAATCTGGTTTCAAAAAATTGCTGATCGAAATTTTTGAACAAGTATTTCCATACGAAAAGTTGTACACAGAAAAAAAAAGAAACATCATTGTAAAAACACTAGCTTCTTCTCTTCGTTCAGAATCTAAAACGATTTTTTCAAGTTTACAATAAGCATCCAAACACATGGCTATCTAAGTAGCTGTTTCACGTGAAATCGATTGGCGTTGAAGTCATGAAGAAAAGAGCGCGCGTCGAACCATTTAACTTTCAAGCCGTTTACTATCCAAGTATACAAGAGATAAAATCGAAACGTTCGTATTACTATTTTTTAATCGGAATTCACGGCGATTTCGCCCGATATTAATGGTAATTTAAATTTTAAACAGTAAACGTTATACAGCCGAACGATTTTCTTCCTAGGACGTCGCGTCAGACTACGGAAACGTAAAAACTAAGCGTTCGAATAAAGTTTTTTTTTTTTTTTTGGATTGCAAATAGTTGTAATAGCGTTAAATTTTATTTACGTAAAATCGTCCCTCGAGCCTGGGATATTGCTCGCATAGAGGCGAAATCGATGGAAAATATGACTACGGTGATGTTATTAACACTGTATCGGGTTGCTTTTTTCGTTTTCTAAACGTCTATTTATTTATATGACGCGATGTTATGTAAAATAATATAATTTCATTGGTCCCGGGACACGCTGTGCTGTGTTCGAATAAAAGATTAAATGGTTAAATGGAAAAAAAAAAAAAAAGAAAAACATCTGTAATGGGGGTGAGAAACAGAGAGAGTAAAATAGAGAAAGAGAGATTAAAGAGGGGGGGATAACGAACGGGGAGGATGGAAGAAAACAAGTTTAAAATAATATTATGTTTTTTTTGTTTTTTATTTTATGCGCAAAACATCATCTCTGAAATTCCTTCGAGCTAAACTGTGTATTTGGATTTTACAGAAACGATTCGAATAAAATATATAGCCCGCTTCCGTGTTTTATAGAGCTTATATTAAATTTAATGGATTTATCTTGCCATTCTTATATAAAAATTGTTGTATAATTGTCAACTGACGTTAGTCACACGCGTTTCAGATCTTCGTGTTTAATCATTCTGTTAACCTGTCGTTTGCAAGGAGTATACTCTTTAGTCAATGTATACTCGTACTATTGTCGTACAAGGTAATTAACAACAATAATAATAATAATAAGCAAATTTTACTATCTATATTCTATAATATTAAAAAAGGTTTATGTAGCTTTGAAATTGCACATCAGTATAAAAATAGAGAGGGAAAAAGTACTGTCCAGTGTTAATGTAAACGTGACTAAGGGTTTGGAAGAAATAGGCATGAGGAGTCTTGTGGAAATATTTTTTTCCAGTTTTTAAAAATAAGTAAATAAAGCTGTATTAAGTGTTTTTGACAACTAAATTAAAACTATTCGCATAGTAGATGTTAAAAATAATTGTTGATTCTATTACTATTTATTTGTATATTTATACATATAATGTAAAATTTGGAAAGTATTAGTTGTTATATTTAATTATTTACTTATTAACAACTGATAATAATTATATATATATATATATATATATATATTAGTTTAAAATAATTATTAAAAACAATGATTGATTAAAATATATTGTTATTGTGTAATCGTATACACTATACATTATTACACAATGAAATCTTATGCCCGTATCTAATGGAGATGCAGGAGGTTTGGGAGTACAAGTATAAATCCCTCTCAAAATTAATGAATAATAAAAATAAAGAAATTGAGTTATCTATTTTTCCATTTTTAAATTGGTATTTTAAATTAAAAGTAAAAAAAAAAACTGGACATATGTACTTCGCACGACGGATATTCTTCGCTCCTCGGGTCAAATACTCTAGAAGGGTGTGTATAATTTTAAAGAAACAATGAATCATTTCTTCAATAAGACGATTCTGAACGAAAGAAGTTAATAATATAAAAAAAAATAATTGTCGTCATTTTCAACAAACTCACCAAGAGTATTTGACCCGAAGAGCGAAGAATATCCATCGTGCGAAGTATGTCCGGCTTTCTTGTATATACTTCACATTACTTCACTTTACTTTACTTTACTTTTATTTATCTAATATATAAAGGAAAAAAAATTAAATGAGAAAAAAAAAATGTTAGAAAAACGTCCTAAAATGTTTTTTCATATTTTCAGAATTTTCTTGCGCCAAAATGTTCCTCATATATTTGTCTATCTATGTTTAAATTTTCGTAGTTTTGATCAAAAAATGATGTTTTTCGAGTTTTTTTTGTCAAATTTTGGGCAGTTTTTCAAAAAAAAAAAAAAAATAAATAAATTGAAGAATTGAGAAATTAAAAAAATGACATTTTTAAAGTACCAACTAGAGGCAAATTAGGTTTCAAAAAGATGCTGTTCGAAACTTTTGGATAACCGGTCCATACGTAAAAGTGTTAACAGAAAAAAATAAAAAAAATAAACATTATTGTAAAAACACTAGGTAGCTTGTTCATTTCGTTCAGGATCTAAAACATATTTGACAGATAATATTTAAAACTCCTGAATAATATAATACAATGAAATAGTATTTAAAATGTGCTCGAGTATTTTATACTGTATAATGATTCTGTGAAAAAAATTTCTTATATTTACAAATAAGTACCGATAATTGAAAGCAAATAAAGTGAGATGGAAAATGTATAATGCGTGCAATGGAATAAATAAAACGTAGAAAAATGTATATTACATTGATATATTTATCAATGACAAATTATTATATGAATGAACTTTTAATGAAGCAATCAAACTTTCCTTTGGAAACCTAATTTTCAAATGATTTATTTATTTTAACAGTATATACTTTTTTAGTCTTCACTAAGGGGCGAAAAATCGTCTAACTCCTTCTTCTCCCCGTAAATTGACCTTTAATGCACCCTTACCGGTGACGAATATTACATACATTTACATGTCTCCAGAGTAATAATACAGATATAAGATCAAATGAAGACATCTTGAGAACAATTATTGATGAAAAACGAACATTGATAGATATTATAAAAAGAAGGAGATGGCAGATGATAGGACACAGGTTGAGACATGGAGATGAATTGCATAGTTGGATAATTGAAGGAATGATAGAAGGAACAAGATCAAGAAGAAGACCTAGGACGAGATACATTAGCCAAGTAATGCAGGACGCAGAAATAAATTCCTACAAGAAGCTCAAGAATTTGGTGAATGATAGAGAAATGGAGAAGGCATTTATTGTGAAAATTTGTTAAAAACCAATCTTCGGATTGATAAAAAAAAAAAAAAAATATTAATAAGTATACAAAATATAACAGATGATGGTACATGCCACGATTATTGTGTATAATATTACGTATTTGATGATTTATGAACCTAAAAAATATTCTTTAAAATTCGGAAAGTTCTATTAATTGAAAATTCTTTTTGCACTAAAAATTTGATATGCTCGTGAAATAAACATTTGAAACGTGTATTAAAAATATTCATGACAAAAAAAACCTACTTTTTATAGTAATTCTGAGATAATATCTAATTTCGATCTCAAAACTATTTTATTTGTATTAACAAAAACATAACACTGAAAATGTGTTTAGTGTGATGAATTTAATACGTCTCATCTTTCCGATTTGTCCGAAGTTCCATTTGAGTTTTTAAAATTATTCAAACACTTTATGGTCCGTGAAATACTGTCGTTGATACAATTTGGTGAAAATGTCAAGTTTCTAGCATTATTATTTGGAAATATTACAAGATAACCAAAAATGATCTCGGGAAATGTTTATCATTTTTGTTCAATTTTTCAGAAGTTTTAGATTTTTTGAGTCGTTTGGAATGAGCGATGGTGCTAGTGGTTTCATAACAATGTTTATTTATTTCTCTTGTGTGAAATTTGTTCTGATTTTTATTACTAACACTTAAACAAAAAAGCTATTGAAAATTTACTAAAAAAAAAAAAGTCATTGTAAAAACATTAGGTTCTTTACTTTACTCAGAATCTAAAATGGTTGTGAATCACTTGTGTATAAAATTGTTAAGTTTTTTTCCTATTTTTCTTTTCAAATTTTATAGGTTTTATGGGACTAGAAAGAATGGGATCTTTGAACTTTTATGCATCGATATTATATTTTCATACAAGTTTCAGGCAATATTAATATTATAAAATTTTTTTGTTTTTATAACAACAAAATTGGGCCTTTGGGAAGATTTAGTTGCTCAAAACTTTTCTGGACGAAGATGACTTTTTAAAGTTTTCCCGGACAAGTTTTAGGCAAGTTAAATTAGGTATATAAAAATTATATACGTTCTATATAGTCAAGTGATTAGACGTGTGTATTTTAATTTTTCAAAAATACGACAAGCTTTATAAATGCATTCTTTGTGTTCAGTTTATTCTGGTGGCATTGTGTTTACTTCGAAAATTATTTTTTTGAGAATTTTCAATTTAAATTTTTCGGTTTTTTACTATAATATAACAACGCAGCCCACACCTTCAATTGTTCACATTGTAATAATTTGTTTTATTTATACATCACAACTACTACAAATGTACACATTTCGTATGGCTTTACATTAAGATATCGTTCAATTGAATTCATCTCGTTTCCAATTGAAATTAAATTATATTTTATCGATCGTATAATCATTTATATAATGCTATGTATAAAATAATATATATACATACCAGTGGCGTATCCAGAGGGGGGGCTGAGGAGGCTGCAGTCCCTCCCAAAATTTTTCATTTATTATCCGCAGTATTTAATAGTTGACCTTTAATTTTATAGTGTCTAAATAATCTAAGTTGTTTTTATCTATAGTCATTATCTAATTAATAATCAATATTAATATATAATTAAGATATCATCGTCAATGGCTAATATATAAATTCATTTAGGTTTAACCAGATAAACATATTTTAATTATTTAAAATTATTTGTGTTTACAACAGTACCTTGCACCTAAATGACGACCCCCCCCCCATAGAGTCAAATTTGTAAGAGGATTAAAATTAAATTTTAATTATTATTTCATTTTATAATAAATAAGACTGTATAGTGCATAGGTACTAATTAAATAAAAATGTTGTTGGGGGATATCATCATTTTATGGGCTTTCTTCTAATTTCTAAAAATTAAGGAAATCAAAAAGGACTATAGAATTTTGTCACTGATCAGCCCCACCCAAAAAAAAATCCTGGATACGCCACTGATACACAAACACTTTTATGCTATATCTAAGCGTGTTCCGGTGATATTTTTGTGTTATTGAATACAAAAAAAAATTTGCGTAAAGCAAAAATGATTTCAACATAATAATACAACTGATTTCAAATTTGTAATCACTGCACTTGTGTGCTATACACACAATTCACATAAATATAACATTTTATTCCGAATAATCGACCAAGCACTGTGTGCCACATCATCAGCAGACAAACACCATCAAAATGTTTTAGATTTTGTTGTTGTCAAATTTTTTTTTTCGAACGTGAACGTTTTACATTCTAAAGTTAACTTTTACAATTACGTTTTACTGATCAGTACGTTTAGAATATATTATTTATGGTTGACAATTTTTGATGGAAAGGTATTTTAAATACGTAGGTTAGATTTTGGAATCCTTAACATAAATTTTTTTAAAAAAAGGAAAAATTACAATTTTAAGAAAAACAGTAAAATATGATGTTAACTAGATTTTCATGAAATAAATAACAATTATTCAAATTCAAAAATAATAGTGCTAGAAACTTGAAATTTTCATCCATTTAATGATAAATGGTACCTAATAAATATTATAGAATTTGGAAAATAATTAAATTTTTGAGATTTTTTGTGCTAAAAAATTAATGAAACATTACTAAAATTTATAATAATAGTGTTTAAAGTTAGAATTCGCACGAAATTGGTTATTTCAGATAAAACTACGGTTTTAAATTTTAACTACTCTGTATATTTTATTTTACTAAAATAATCGTAAGAATCAGCTTGTCGGTTATTAATTATAATAGTTTATAATTAATAATCACAGCTAATACACAGTGAGGTAGATTTCTTTTCATTATTACTTTTTAACATTTTCAATTTATCGTTTTAAGGGTTGAACATTTGTTGTAAGTTTACGAATGTACAAATATACTTGTATATACACTTTTGTTAAAATTTGTCTTGTTAATATTTCTAATTATAAAAGCATTAAATGACAAAATAAAAAAAAATTTATAGTTTTCACGAGTAATTTAATCGACATGGACTATTCTGTTATTTTATCATTTTTAAACGTATTCAAATTTAAAAAAACTGACAATACTTGTTTTGTACACTATACTGAAGTTCCTTTCAGAATCGTTTTATTCAATATAAATGGTTTATGCTTGTTTGAAATTCAACACATCCACTACGGGTATACTCAGGGTTGGACTAGCCCACCGGGAAACCGGGAAATTTTCTGGTGGGCCGCGGGAAAAATCAAAAAAATGGGCCGATGTAAGCCTTTGCGTGGGTTGGTTATAAGCCTTTGTCTTTTATATTATTTTCGAATAATAAACTGAAGTGAGATTAATAACTGAACGAAGTGAAGAAGCTAGGTTTTTACAATGATATTTATTTATTTTTTAATTTTTTTTCTTTATACACATTTTGGTATGGATAAACTTGTCCAAAAGTCTCGATCAGTAACTTCTTAAAACCGGATTTAATTCTAATTGGTACCTTAGAGAGGTCATTCTTTGAATTTCTCAATTATTATTATTATTTATTTTTTTTGAAAAACTGCCCAAAATTTAACAAAAAAGATTCGGAAACCATCATTTTTTGATTCGAACTTTATGAAAATTTAAACATAGATACACAATAATATGAGAAATATTTTGGCGCAAGAAAATTTTGAAAACGTGAAAAAAAATTTTGGACATTTTTTTCTCATTTAATTAGAAACCCAGACATACTTTGCACCACGGATATTTTCACTCTTCGGGTCAGATACTCTTGGTGAGTGTGTTGAAAATGGCGACTCTTATTGTTCTTTATTTTATTAACTTTTTTCGTTCAGAATTATCTTATTGAAGAAATGATTTATCGTTTCTTAAAAATAATTATACACACCCTTCAAAGGTATCTAACTCGAAGAGCGAAGAATATCCGTGTTGCGAAATATGTCCGGCTTTCTTGTCTATGCTTTACTTTACTTTTTTACCTAATTTTTGATGTTGTCCTTTAAATACCATTAGACTATAACATTTTTTTTTTTAAAGTTGTTACCGAGTTTTGTACAATGTAATGGGGCCGGTCACTAATGGTTTTCCCGGTGAATATTTTAGAGCTAGTCCAACCCTGGGTATACTGACTCGGGAGCGAAAAATACCCACGAGGTTAGTGTTATTGTCGTCTTTTTGTTTATCGATTTATCAGAAATTAAAATTGTCTGCATAACCGTAGCCGTCGATGCTCGTATGCCGCGCTATTTATGCGTCCGGGTATTATTTGTACACAGTGTTATTAAATTATTGATGTCGCTGGTTCGACGATATAAAATTATCGTCTCCTAATAATTTATTCAATGCGTACGTTTTTTTTTTTCACGTAAGCCCTGTTGGGACAAACGAACCGCGTTCGTTCCGAACGGAGAGAAACAAATTGTAAAATATTGTTTTTTCTCCTACGAGACGAATTAAGCGTAGACACAATTTTCTCGTTGATCGTGAGGATTCACTCCAAACCTAACAGCGATGGGTCTTTCATGTTATGTGTTTTTTTAGATTCTGAACGAAGTGATGGAAGCTAGTGTTTTTACAATGATGTTTATTTATTTTTTTTCTGTGTACAACTTTTCGTATGGAAATACTTGTCCAAAAGTTTCAATCAGTAACTTTTTGAAATCGGATTT
>JAIPRM010006312.1:0-18918 GCA_025469315.1 Stegophylla sp. TES_Ste_2020 | reverse complement strand
ATTAAATATAGAATCAGATTTACGTATTCAACTTTCTAATATAGATCCTAAAATACCAGATTTAGTATTAAAGAAACAACACCATCCATCACATTAAATTTTTATTTATTATATTATATTCTATTTATCCATTTTTTTTTATTAATTCAATTTTTCATTATAAACATATGTGTATTTAATTTTAAAAATAAAGCAAACAATTTAGTATTATTATTTATTATTGCTTTAATTTAAATTTTTATTAAGGGGTCCGCGATCTTTTTTATTTTCTCTAAGGGGTCCGGCAGAGAAAAAGTTTGGGAAACGCTGGTCTAGATGGTATTTTTAGGAGGTTATTTTCCCAAATTCTCAATACTTTTTCTAAGCACAAGTCTAGACTACCCAAAAATTGACAAAAAAACCGGTAAAAAATGACACAACCCAAATTTTTGTAAATTCAATTTTTTTTTTAAATATAACTTCCAAAATAATGGAGCTAGAAAGTTAAAACTTTCAGCAACTACTAAAAATAGTGACACACACACTTCATAAAATCTTCAAAAACATTTGACCAATTTTCAAATAAGTACAGCATTTTGAAAATTTCAGAAATGTCTCATTTTTTGTTGGTTTTCAATTTATAAATATTTAATGTATGGATATAAAGACCTAAAAATTTAACATTAACATAATATTCATATGTATTTCTAACGGTATTGAAAAAATCTCGAAAATTGTTAGTCAAGTTTTTGTTTTACAACTGTTTAAAGTTGATATAAGACTTAAAACTTTCACCAACAATTAAAAATAGTCAAGCGCATACCTCGTAAAATTTTCAAAAATATTTGACCAATTTTGAGGTAAGTACAGCATTTTGAAAAAATTTCTTGAAAGAAATTTCTTGGTTTTTGTTAGTTTTTTATTCATACAATTTTAATGTATGGATATTAAGATATTAAGAGCTGAAAATTTAATACAAACATATTTTAATTATATTAAATTAAACAATAATTAAAATGATATTTTGAAGTATTGAAATACCTACTGATATATCGCGATAAAATATCGCTAACATTTTTACGATATTGATATTCAGAAAGTTATCATTGAAGACCCTTATTAATTATTATTTATTATTGAAATTTAAAATGTTTTTATTTTGTACCTCAAAACTTCCTCGCTCCAAGATGTCTAAGATTGCATATATAATAATTTTATACCTTAAATCAAAATTTAAAAAAAGAAAATTGAGAATTACCAATCTCACTAAAGGGCTGGATTGAATTTGTCCTTTAGTACCCATATTTGATCGCCATAAAATATCCAATTTTCCCAGATTATTTGTTCTTAAAGGATTTTTTTCAGCAATTTTATTTAAACTTAATCTATACATGTACTGCCGCGTTTCTTTCACATCCAGAATATCGAAATCACCAAATACAGATTTATTTTCAGAGCTTTCAAGTAAATGATTCATTGAATAAACTAAAAATTATGTTAAATGTTAAACAAATATTTTGAATAAAATAATATAATACCGTTACCATCATATCCAATTGATGGTTCCAAAATAAATTTTTCTAATGTGATTGGAGTTGACATTATATTTTGGACTTGGACTTCTAAGTACACTTCATCAGTCTAAAATTGTAATGAAAATGTTTAGTTTAGGCATAGCTATTACTTTTTCAATATTACAAATACTCAATATCACTAAATTTTTCACATAGCTGAACAAAATGATAAAATTGACTTACTACAGTGTTATAAAATTTTGTTTTGAGATCTAATGGTTTTAGAACTCTATAACTGAATATTGTTTCAAATGAATACTGCCTATCGTATTCTACTTGACAAATTAATTTGCTAAAAATATAAATTGTTAGATAGGTTATTAATATGTCTCTATTAAAGAAATACTTTATTATATTTTATGTAAATTTCTTACTTGACACTTCCGTGTTCTTTTACTTCATGTTTAACAATGACATCAATAGATGCATATGGGTCCAACTTAATAAAAGCTTTTGGCCCCAAAATTGGTATGTGTGATGTTGCAGTATCAATTTCAGCTTTTAAAATAATGTCATGAACTGTCCGAGAACTTTCATTCTTCAAATAAATATAGCATAAAAACGTTTCGCCAAGGTACAAATTTCTAGAAAATATACATACACATTCGTAAATTGGTTTATAATCAAATGTTTAAAAACTCACTCACTCCAAATCAGTAGGAACCATAAGAAATGATCCGGCCATCAAAGTTTCGGCGTTAGCTAAAGTAGTTACATCTTTCTTTAAATGTGAATTCATCGATGTTCCCGGTAAATCTTTTGAATCGCATGTGACCACTTTCGAGTTGTACATGAATGGTTTCCCGAGACGCATCACTAAAACAGATCAATTATAATAGAAACATTAATGCAATTGATTTAAACTAGAAACAAAAAAAAAAATAGTACCAAGTATTCATGCTCGGATAAAACTGTCGAGTCAAGCCAAATAAGTAGTTCTATAACTACATGTTGATTGAATATGTTATGTTGCCAAGTAAAAACAGTATTAACTTATTTTTGACAGGTGAAAATGATAAAACTCTGTGGACCCGACCACCTACGTGTTGTTCAGCATAGAGAGAGAAATATTATAAAATTTTCAAAGACAAATTTTACTGCTGAATAAATTTATTAACATTTTTTTACCACTCAAAATGTTGAGTGCAATGGCATTTTGCAGAAATTCTCACCAGAGGAGGTCAATATATATACTATATTAGGATGATCCTTAGTCATAAATACAATTTTTGGATATTTTATCAATTGGTGATTATTTTCATAATTTTCATTTTGAGTGGAACGAAGAAGCTAATGTTTTTACAATGATGTTTATTATTATTTTTCGGTAACACATTTTTATATAGTAAAACTTATCCAAAAGTTTCAACCAGCAACTTTTTAATTCAGAATTTGATTCTAGAGTTTAGACCAATGATTCCCAAATTATGCCAAGGACCCCTAGCTAACACTTAAATCGTACAGGGGCCATCCCTTTTTACAAATATGCTTGTGGAAGTTCCCTGCTTTCTGTACAAGCATATGTTTCAACTTTATTTAAACATGAAAATAAAGAAATACATTCTTTATTTCTCAAAATAAACTATAAAAAATAGCCGGATATATTTCGCACAATGGATATTCTTCGCTCTTCACATTAGTTACTCTTGGTGGGTATACAGAATTTTGAAGAAACAATAAATCATTTTTTCAATAACTGAATGAAGGCACTTAATAGTATAAAAAATAATAATAGTAATAAAGAAATATTTTAAAAACCATGTATAAAATATTTAAGTATCACTTTGGATAGAAGGTTAACAGGAAGGCTATAATTGTCTGGAAAAAAATTTCACGGAATGTAAAATACTATAATATAAATTGCTGGATTGTAAAAATGCAAGTTCCCTAAATGTAATATGATGATGTACCTATTACATAAAAAATACTAGATGTTAAAAATTCTTAGTGATAGGTAGGTTATAAGTTATTTTTTTTAGAAGGTTTATTACTAAAATACATTTTACTTATTGACAATATATTTAAATAGTAGATACCTATGCAAATGTAACTAAATGTGATACTTAAATATTTGATTGTTAATAAAATGTTTTAAACAGTTGTTAAATAAATTTGTATGTACTTAGTTTATTAGAAATCTTGAAAATTCATATTGCAGTCAGGCTTTTATAATCAAATCAAAAATGGTACTTATATATTGCTATAATACTGTACTATAGGTTTTTTCATACTAAGAAAATAGTATTGAGTTAAATTCATACAAAGTTAAAGCTATTTTACCACCAGTTTGGTGGTAAATTTACTCTATTTTTTTATTTACGTGAATTCTCCATTGCACAGTATGACACCTGTCACCTACCTCTAAGTTTAATTGGATGCTCGATCACTTCCTTCACTTCAGTGGAAGTCATGTCAGGGACGTTACAGGGTGTGTTTTCTGGATCAACAACTGCCAAATATTCGATCACCGGATAACAGTGAGTACTGTAATTCTGTAATAAAAGGGTTGAAAAACTAAACCACTGATAAGAAAATAACTCTTAACCATTAACACCTACCTAAATCACTAAACATAAAACTTATGTTATAAATAGTTTAAAAACAGATTGTTCGTACTGACACAGAAGACAGAATGATAGCTATTTGGTTCTGTCACAGATTATATGAAACTTCATACCTTTGTGGTTCTCTTCTGTAAGTTCCACAGATATTTATACTTATAAGTTCTAGCAAATTATGCTTTGCTCGAACAGAGCAGTTGTTCGGTGTTATCATCCAGTTAACACCATAGACATATTATTATAATATAGTAATATCATAGATATAATGGTGCGTTCGTTTTGGATAATATAAGCACTCACACGACAACCGTGACGTCATTGAATCTGAGCACTACGTCATCGTTCCGCGCTTACAAACGCTTATACGAAACTATTTTTTTTTATAGTTAGTAGTGCAGCGAAAGCGTTTGTACACCTTATCAGTTTATCAGATAAAAATGTAAACAATTTATTTATTTGAAATATTTTTGACGTTTTTGGTAAATGATTTTTTATTCAACGTCAGTAACCGACATTTAAAAAAAGTTAACAGTCACAAATTATAAAAAAAACCGTGAAATGATTGTCAGTTGCACAGACAGTAGCGGATCCAGGATTTAATTTTGGGGGGGCCCATAGTCCAAAATTTAAATCTTAAATTTTTTCAGTACCTTATTAATAAAAAGCCGTATATACTTCGCACGACGGATGGGATTCTCTTGACGGGAGTATTGAATTTTAAAGAAACGTTAAATCATTTCTTCAATAAAACCATTCAGAACAAAGGAAGTTAAAATCTTTATATTGAATAATATAAAGAACAAATGAGAAAAAAAAATGTTAGAAAAATGCCCAAAATTTTTTTTTTACATTTTCAAAATTTTCTTGCGCCAAAATCTTTCTTCTATGATTTTCTGTCAATGTTTAAATTTTCATATAGTTCGGATCAAAAAATAATGGTTTCCGAGTCATTTTTGTAAAATTTTATGTAGTTTTTTCCAAAAAAAAAAAATTGAAGAATTGAGAAATTCATAAAATGACCTCTCGAAAGTACAATCAACAAGCCCACTAAATAATACCAATATTAATGAAGAAAATATGTTTTTGCATATTTTACTCAAATTTACGATAGTTTTTCTTAAGTTTCTATAAACTCTTGAGAATTTTGAAAAATAACCTTTATTAACTATACTTAGTTTTGATTTAGCACAATGTTTTCTAAACTTATGTTCCGTGACTCTCATGCATTTATTCGAAAATTTAACTTTTGAATCCATCCCATTCAAAATCTATACCTACGCCCCTGGTCCACATCATATTTCATATATTGGCGAGACAATATACACGACGCTACATAGCAGTGCCCTCCATCGGCACTATAGTAAAACTTTTCAGATAAACTAATAACAGCAGATAATCTGGTTTTGAGAAATTACCCATTATTGAATTAATAAAATCTAATTCGGGCCAATAGGAGGGGCCAAGGCCCCTCGGGCACCCCCCTTGAATCCACCACTGTGCACAGAATATATAAACAGTTAATATTTGTGGTCAGTTGTAAAATATCAATTTTTATCAATATTATATCTGATAACACGTCCCAAGCGCTCACACTGCGTTCGCTTTGGAAACGTAAGCGAAGCGTTAATGAGCGCTCTTTTCCAAAACAAAAGGTCCGTGAACGTGAGCATAAGCGAACGCACTATGAGCGCGTAAGCGTCCAAAACGAACGCACCCAATGTCTACGAGTAATATTAAATCATCAGCTGTGGTAGTTATAGATAATAAAAGTTTTTATTATCTATGGGACCAATAATCACCCTTATCAGCGAATCCGTGATGAAAATCTTGGCTTTAGAATCTTCAGATATTAAAGTATAGTTGCGCTGAAAACATATAAAAAAAAACGCTCTCAGTGTTTTTAGCGAATTTAGATTTTAGAATTTAAATTCGCTCTCAGCGAATTTAGAAATAAAGAATATTTTATCATTTACAAATTAAGTAGGTATACGTTAATTTCATTGCTTAATATTTTTTTTTCTTTTTGGATCGCTGTGGTTTATATTTTGCGCGCGATCACGACGCGATGTATTCCACGATTTTGTTTAAGAAACTCGCACTACCCGACCTGTACAGGAAATCGACGATTGTCGTTGACGCGATCAGTGCATATGAAAAAAACGCCAAGTCGAACAGCCGGCTCAGTAGTGTTGCTGCTATTTACACAAACAAACCGTCATTTCTGTGGCGTCCCAATTTGGCAGCGGTGGTCTCTTGTCGGCGGCACTACTGCAGTAGTAAGAACTACAGACCGTTTCCGAATGTACCAGAATTCCCTCCCGTGGTGTGGCCCAACCTGTTCAAATCTATTAAAGCACTGCTGTACACGTACCTAATAATCAAGCCGCAATTCGACAGCGAATTCAGTCTGGGAGAGTTTGCTAAAAACTCGCGAAAGGTCCTGGACTGGTATACATATATGTTTATTATTTATACATAAATTTGCTTGTGTCTGTTGTATTGGTCATATTACTCTTATTCTTTGTTAATACATGTTATTATTGTTGTAATTTACAGGCTGTTGAAGTGGTGTCAAATTGTATTGCTAGCCGAGACTTTACCACTCTACAGGGACTCGTTACTAATGATGTGTTGCAACAAGTGGAATCAATTGTATCCAATCTCAGTGATGAAGAAATAAAAAATATGGGATTCGTTGATGAGGATATGTATTTTAATTTTCCATTTGAATTGGAAATCATAAATGACGCAAAATGTAAGTAATAATCTGTCCTACACTTACACTATCATTGGGATTGTTTTAATTTGTGTGCATGAAACATATTTTGACAAACTATTGTAATGTGCATTTTTTTGTATTTCAGTTAAAGATAGACGTTTTGTTGAAATAACCATGTGTTATCATGCTATTCATAATTTAGAGGAGATAAAAAAGAAGTCTGAAGAAATTATTGATATACAAAAAGAATTAAAAAGTAGTATATATGTATTGAACTATAGATTCATTAGAGAATATACTGAAGGGGTTAAAGATGCATGGACAATAAATGCTATTAACCATTTGAAAGCTGAAGAACATGATACAACAATTTTGTAAATGCAATTGTATAAAAATAAACACTTATTTTTAGATGTATATCATTAAAATGTTACTTATTAACATTTTAAATGTAAATTAAAAATTAATAATATTTTAAAATTCATTGGTATCTGTTTCATTAAATAATAAATACTAGGCACTATAATTATTTAATTTGATGCTATAGCGGCTAGTTGGCATGTATTAACTACATATTCAATTTACTGTTCTCTACCATTGGTTTTAGCAAAACCACTGACTCAATAATTAAATAGATTTATAATTTTTAAACCACACTACATTTTTAATGTAGTATTAATTTGTTTTTATATTTTGTAACTTAATAAAATCCATTGGAAAATATTCTTAACAATTAAATAGAAATACTTGTGCAAGCATTAAAAACTTTTAAAAATATATTCATGATACTCTAAAATATCTGAACTAGTCATTTTTTATAAAATACAAATTGAAATAATATTGACAATTCGTCAGACAAATATTAATTTTTCTCAATATTGAAAATCAGTTACAAAAACAAAACAAAATGAGCTGTGTCAATGTTATTTTGGGGGGCAAAAACTATAAACAAGTGCTGTAATTTATTACACTGTATCATAAATCTTAATACCCCATAATTCTTGAAGATTAAATTCCAAATAATTAACTAAAATCAAAAAAATTTGCTAACCTTTACTGTTTTATGAAATGAGTCATAACAAAAACAAATAGTGTCAGAAATGTATTATTTTTAGCTTTTCTTTCAAAATTAAGTGTTACAACACAAGTACAATATGCTGACAAATTGGTTAAGAATTGAGAACATCTGCATTTAAATGAAGTAACTAAAAAACTTATATTATTGGATAGTTAACTGATTTATGCAAAAAAACAAAATGTTTTAAATCAGTGAGTAAGATTGTAAAATATAACCTTGCCTTTATGTCAAGTAATTTAAAATGAATTTGACCCTGAAAAATATCAGAATTACATTATTGAAGTATTTTGACTACAGTTTAAACTAATAAATTAGTTTAATGATTTTATTGATTACGGGATTACAGAAGAAATTATTTTAAGATCGATTAGATTTTTAATTAAACATTAAATGTATTCAATCAAACACTGAAGATAAAAAAAATAAAGTAAAAGCTTAATAAAATAGTCAATGGAATAATAAAAACTAAGTGGATAAAACATTTTTCCCGGATTTAAGTTCTTTTGCATTTCTATAAAAAAAAAGTTTGATAAGGTACATCCGAATAAAATTTGATTAAAATTAATAAATTATATCATTTTATTTTGACTAACAACTAAACAATTTTCAAATGAAAATCTTTGGAAAATTATAGGAGGAATATAATTAAGGAGAAAAGGATAAGGACTAGAACAGAAACTTTTTATAATTTTGAATAATTCATGACATAAAAATTTAAAAAATATATTTATTGGTATCTACCATAATGTTTTCATGGTTTTGATAACAAAATGTTCAAAAGGCAATTGAACAGACATTAATAATAACATACATTTCCAAATAAAAATACTGAATCACTTGTAAAAATTCATTTTTTGTTTTAAAATACAAATTATTTTTGTTTAGTTTCAATTGACAATAGCTTTTAAGTATAAATAATTTTTACATTCCAAATAAATTATTAGTTTCAAAAGTGTATAGTAACATGATCAGAAATCTTTTTCTTAAAATTGAAACTCAAAAATATTACAATCAATTCATGGTTGTTTTAGTAAATTATGAAATGAGGAACACTATAACGTTAAACTAATTTCAAGTCAAATACATACACACACACATATACATATATTAATTTTATAAAGTTCACATTTAAAAGATAAAAAAAATAATCCATGATGGACTATCATTGCAATTATATTTACAAATAAAATTAATATAATGGAAGATCCTTTTAAAACGATTCATGTTACAACTTAATTTAGTCTTTATGCCAGGCGAGTAGTAGAGTAAAAATCATTCCAGAAGTATTTTCAAACTTAATTTTTATAAAATTACACAAGCAAAATGCATATGTAGAAGTGCAGGGTTGTTATTATTTGAATACCAGGTAACAAATACAACTGAAATGATCAATATTAAGGATGTATATGACTCCCAGCAGAGCTGTTGTTCAGTGTATGATCCAGAATATCTTTATGCTTATGACCAGCTGAAATTAAACCTTAATTTAAAATAAAATAAAATAATAAATGTAAATATCTTTTAAACTTGAAACTTACTTATTATTTCTATCACAACCATTAAAATAAATCCAACTACTGTGGCAAATAACTTGAGCAAACCTGGCGCTATATCTTTTTTTCTTTCCTGATCCAGCACTTCAAAAAATGTAACATATAGAATTGTTCCAGCAGCTATGCCTTGTAATGATGCATTTCCAATTGTATGAAATTTATTTTCAGCTAATAATGATCCACAAAATATACCTAAAATTCAAAATACATTTATATTGAATAAACTACAATTTGTTTCTAATATTATATTTATATATCATACAAGAATATTTTAAAATTCAAGTAATTGTTTAGTTATAAGCAAATTATGACTTTTAAAATGTATTTAAAAACAAACAATAAAATATATAAATAGATGGTATTTCTATTAGATTCTAATTTAAAAAATAATTGTATTTTATGAATAAATAAAAATATTAATTTTCAAACGTTTATTTAAAATATTGGATAAATATTTTTTGTATTTTACCATCACTAACCCATAGAATGTTTTTTTTAATTTAAAATACAGTGTAGTAATTAAAAATGAATTTATCTTATTCTTATATGTTAGTAATCAATTATTAAAAATGTAAACCAAGTATTATTTACAAGGCTATGAAAAAACCAATTATATAAAATATTATTTAATGTATACATATAGAAAGTTATATAAAAAACCCAACTAGAAGAATACTAATTTACTTTCCTAAAATTTGTTGTCACAGCTTTATCAAAAAAAAAAAAAATTGTAATAAATATTATTTAACACATACCTCGGGTAGTTAAAGTTAGTAAAATCATTCTTTCAAAATTATTTTTCACATAGTTCAAAATTAAGTATCATACTATAGTTCATAGTTCATAATTTTTGTCTAATTATTATAAGTATTTTGTAGATATTACCTTTAGGAAGCAATATTTTTTTTGTTTTTACATTTAGATATTTTATAAAGAATATTTGCATTTCAATGAAAGAAGTCATTAATTATCAGTATACAGAAATTTTAATAAATAACAAGTGATATTTAGAAAAAACTAGACACAAAAATCATTTAAAAATATTTTTTTAAATTTATTTTAATTTTATTAATGCTAAAAATATTAACTATGCAAAGGAAAACTGTATGATAAAACTTTTATGTCCAATTAGAAATTATAATACATTGTAATTATGTATACTTAACATAATACACACCTTATATAAAATAATATATAATACCAATTGAATATTGATTACTTCACCTTAATTTAAATTATTTCAAATTAATGAGTTACTTTTATTTCATACTACATAGAACTGCAATATGATAAAGAAATCCAACAATAAAATTATTTCATGCATTTTTTTTTTTTTTAATACTAAATATTAATCATTTTATTTTAATTCTTAATAAAATAAATGTTTAAAATTGAAATGTATAAAAATAAAAAACAAAAATTCAAAATAATTTTTGTTTAAGAAGGATGATGTTTTAATAATGATAAATAATTTTAAATTTAAGCAACTTTTTAATTATTATTATTATTGTTAGCACGACGGCTGCTGCTCACTGCACTGCCGCACCCAGCCAGATATGTCGGCCGGGCAGACAGGAAGCCACACTACGCGCAGGGGTTTAGCCCCACTGTTAGCCTTATGGCTTAGTAAACGCACGTTCATACAGGGCACCCCCTCAATTATGAGATCATTATACATTTTTTAATAGCTACTGATTTTGAACTAACTGAAAAATATATATATAAATTAATCAAAATATAAACGTTTAATAGCTGATATAGAAAGTTTGTAATTGAAACAAAATGAGTATATAAAAAATATTGCAAGTATTTTTGATATATTATACATATCTAACCCCTAAGTATAAGGTTGCTATAGAAAATTTGGACTACCAATAACTGGTTTTGAGCCTCCATATCTCAAAAAATATTTTCAGGACACCTCAAATTTCCTGGTTTTAAAAATGATGAAAATTGTTTAATTTTAACTTGTTTCAGGACACTTAAAATTCAACATGCCAAGTACTTTGTTGTAATTACTTAAACATAAATACATAACCCTGAAACCACAAATATCACTTAAGACTGAAAAACAAAAACACTTTGATGGCTTTTACACAGTAGATTTATTTTTTATCCTTCAATTCAAGTTTATATAATATTACATTTATATTTATGGTTTGCTGAAGAGACCCTTTCTTTTATATTATGTATTTTGTCAAGGTTTTGCTAAAATAATATAAGAAAAATATAATTTATGAGTGTAATACAATATTAGAAATAGTCACTGAGACTCCAGTCTCTTAAATTAAGTCAATGAGTACATAGATCATATTATTATAGAAATATTTGACAAAATTATTACATTAAAAACAAATATTTAAAATTCTAATTAAGTTAATATAATCAAGAAATTATTTTACTAGATACACCATATATATATATATATATATATACAAAACTTGAACTTTTAAACTTTATATATGACCTGGTTCATTATATTTAAATGAACTTTAAAAATTTATCAATATTTTATTTAACCAACATCTCTTTATCAATTTAAATACTAATAACTTAACAGATAAGTAAAATTCAAAAAGAGTGTTAAAATTACAAATGAAACTTAATATGACTTTCAAATTTCTATTTGACTATTTTATACCAAAAATAATATAGGGGGTCCCATATTTGTTCTATTAATAATTTTTAACTTTTTTTTTTGAAAATAACTATTACAGCATTGTACTACATAATGCATATTTTTAGAAAAAGGTACAGATTTAGTAAAAATTTAAAATGCCTTTTTTGTAAACCTAATTTTTAGAAAAATATTAGTGAATGTGTAATTCACGTTTGAAATTTGACCAGATTAACAAAATTAATTATTTTTGTGTAATTTTATTGTACATTGATCTTACATAATATAATACATAATTATTTTGTTACATACAACAACATTTACAAAAAACAAAAATTGTTTTTCATATATTCCCTACACCTAATAAATATTCCGCACAAAATTAGAAATTACAATAAAATGTAAACATCATGATAAAATAATAAAGCTCAAATTATCATAAATCAGCATTAAACATTAAATGACTATAATTATTGCTAAAGCTTATCGTGCCACCTTTGATCAGTTAAGGTTGAAATAAGTGCTTTCATGTATGTTAAAATATGTAATTTTAGGTAAAACTAACAAATTCCATCAAAATGCTAACTTCAATAAGTTAGAGACAAAAAAACTTAAGATTTTTAAAAAAAATTTAGGTAAATTAGATATATATGTGAGTGACAAAGTTTTGAAGTCTTAATATCAAGAATTAAAAAATGTATAAAATAAAAATAAAAATAAAAAACGAGACTTTTCTAATACTTTAAAAATGCTAAACTTAACATCAAATAAATCAAATATTTTTAAAATTTTAGTATTTGGTGGAAATTTTAAGTTCCTAGCTTCATTATTTTTAATGTCATGTTAAAAAACATTTTTATCAATTTTTCGACAGATTTTCCTTGGTTTTGGAAAAAGTATAAAGAAATTTGAAAAATGACCTGTTTAAAATACAATCTGAATAAAATTTAGAATCTATAGAAATATTAACTGAAAACTTTGAACAAGTAATCTATATCAAAAAGTGTTTCCAGAAAGAGAAAAAAAAATAAACATTAAATTGTAAAGTCATAAGGCCAGGCCCAAACAGAGGAGGGGGGTCAGGTCACTTGAGGATTTGTCTTTGGGGCTCGGGATTCTTCAAGGGCCCGAAATGTCATTAACGAATAACTAAATAAATTTCATAAAAGCATTTTCAAAATGGTGAAACGTGCAAATAAAACTCTGTAAGTTGTGTAAATTATGTTAATAAAAACTTCATGAAATAGATATATTTTATAAGTTGGGTAGGTTCAGTTAAACCAGTGAGTAATAATAATAAAAAATTTATAAATTTTTGCTGTAGTAATAATTTTCAAAATAATAATAATAATAATAATTTAAAAATTAATAATAGAACAAAAATTATTATATTTGTCAAATCATACTGGGACACCCTATATACTAATACCTATCAATGTAATATTTGAAAATCTCTCTAAATGATGTTTTATTATATAAAATATAATATTTTCTACAGTAAAGATATCATTAATTTATTGAGTTTTATTTTAAATCATTTAATATATTTTAGAATTTTAATAAATTAACAAAAACATGTACTCTTAGAAAAAACACCAAATATGTCACTGTAAATTTATAATACCTTAAGTAACTGTTATACTTTATTTATAATGTTAAAAGTATTTGACTACATTTCACACATTGATATTAAAAAATGTAGATTATGATAAAAATATAAAAACTTACCTATAGGTGATACAAGAGCGAGAATAATGATATTTAATACAATGTTTCTTAAAGATGAACATGAAGTCACCAATTTGATGCCAATACAAAACAATATAGTACATTCATGGAAGGTAACTGCAAAAAATAAGAAAGTCATGTCCTCTAGACTTTCTTCTAAGCAAATGGCTATGCCTTCCATAAACGAATGAAAGGATAATGCCAGTACAACAAAGAGACTTCTTAGATTATGTACATGTGACATTTCATTATTATTTTGTTCAATGTGGCAATCTGAAGTTCTAGTTCCTTGATCAACACTTACAGAATTTACATCGTCAGCAGACTTGACAGCTGTCAATTGGCTGTTGGTCCATTGTAATAGTCTATCACAATGCTGTGTAACTTTTGCTTTATCACGTTTTTTATGTTTCTTTACAAAATGTTTTACACACTCTTCAATAAAGTAAACAAGAAAAAATCCCATGCAAACAATCAGTTCAGCAAGTGGATATTGGTGGTATTCCTCCAGCTGGGCGGTAAGTTTCTTTCTCACCTCTGGAATCAAATGAACAAAACAGGTAGCTAGCAAGACGCCACCACCCAAACTCAAACATAACGAAACCATATATTCCAGCTAAAACATTAAATAAGACAATAGACTATACAGTACAATAATTATCTACAATTTTTACCGTTCTTGAAGTCAGTGAATCAGTAGATTTATTTGTCAACCTTCTGGATACAAATATTAAAGGAATGAAACCAAAAATTAGCCTAAATATAATTGACAGCCCAATAATCAGTGCTTTTGCAGTATACTGGTCCATGTTGATCTAATACTGTATTGTTTTGTTAGCCAAATCTAACAATTCCTATTGGTCATTCGACTTGGACATCACTTGGAAATAATCCCGACTCCAGTGGCCACCTCCATCACATAAGAATAGTTTGTATTACATCTAAACTGAGTCCAAATTGTTCGTTATTAAAATAATGTCATATACATTAGACCACCGGTCAAAATTAGTTTATCAGAACTGTCTGGAAAATTAACTGAACATGGCACTACATGTGCACGATAGATAAGTATAATATGTATATCGAGTGGTTCAAATACATGTACGTAAGTAGTAACTACTAATTTACAAACGGAACGGATATTAGATACGGGATTCGGCAAAGAGTATTCCTAAAAGGGCATAATATGTAAAAATTGAGGTTATATCTAGTGGAACAATCAAAAAACCCAAAGACGTTAACAAAATGTCCAAGATCGTAAGGCTCAGGCAAAAAACTCACCCGCAACAGCGCTATTATGTAATGCACTTCTAGTATTGTTTTTTTCTGTATTTTTATTTTGTCTGAAATGAAAATTTTTGTCACTACTCGTTAATTTATAGCTAGTACTTATACGTTGCGCAATACTCTGAAACAAGAACAGCAGCTGCTCCACTGTTCAAGTAAATCTTATCTAAGTCTGTGGTTTGTGGAATATTTATGACCGATTGATATGGTGTGGTAGGGGTTTCAAACTTATTGTTCAAAATATAATAAATAGTTTAACCTAATTTATATTTTATGAATGTTTGATACTTCAAATTCTTGATAGTTTGTACAATTATTTCAATTATTTTCTCTCGGGATTTTATACATACTGAATAATCTTTTTGGTCAGGAGTGGAAACGACTGAAAGAGTGAAGACCAATGTATTTCATTAATAATATTGTCTTAATTTAACATACATAATACATACGTAGATAATAATATACTTAAGGTCGGTGGCCACTGTTTAAAATGTAACTGGTTGTACAAAGACGATTAACTATCAATTAAATGACAATTTATTGTTTTTATTCGATTTCTTAGAGAATATATTCTTCTAAAAACTAACTTCTTAAATTGGATCTTTAAAATGCTCATACTGAATATAATTAATACATTAATTGTATAAACAAAATCGTGTCAAAAAAATGTGGGAACGCGTAAAATATCCGAAAATATTTTATCCGAACCGAATTTAATCCGAAAAATATTTCATCAGAGACGTATTTTAGCCGAAAAATATTTACACAGAAATTATTACAGAAGAAAATACTTCATCCGAAACATTCTAGTCGAAATTATTTTAACCGTAAATATATACGAACAAAAATATTTTATCCGAAAAATAATTTTTTAGATCCATATTTAAAACAAAAATATATAGTAATATATATAATATGTTTCGGATAGAATATTTTCTACCAAAATACCTACGGTTCGGACAAGATATTTTCGTTTCAAATACGTTTCGGATGGAAATGCTGTTCTGACGAATTATTTTTCGGACAAAATACGTTTCGGTGGCATTATTTTCTAAACATTTATTGTCGACTGCATTCTTTTTTTGTAGCCCCTCGAAAATATACAACAGGAATGTATGATATTACCTATATAAAATGTATGAAAATTAAATAAATAGGCAAATCTATTTAAAAATTTTATCTCACCAAAAATGCATGAATAAATTGGTTTGTATTTTAATTATGCATAAATTTAAAAAATAGGTAATAATATTCAAGTGTATTTAGACGTATATACTATAATATAATCTATATAATCGTATATAGTATATACTATATAATAATCACAATCTGAGAAGACAATTCGGTACAAAAGACAACTTTCCTAAAGAAATACCACTTATGTAATATGTATCATTGGTGACCATGAAATAACATACTAATATACGACTAATTATTATTACTGTAATTATTTTATTTCTGTACTAGTACAAATGCAATTAATAATTATGAATTAATGAGGGACTCCACTGAAAACTTACCCAGCAAAGCAAGGATATGTATATGGACATTACAGTGACCACAGATTTAGATAATAGTTACAGATATTATCTAATCTGTGGCAGTAACACTTATTCGTGTTATAGCTTGAAATCGAATAGGCTGGATTTTAATCTTTTCTTTAAAAATAACTGTAATGATAAATTTAATACTAGTTATTATGAGTTAACGACAATTTTTTAGCTTGTTATCTTAATTTGTCAGCGAAAATATGTAGGTATAAAACAGTGAAATACTGTTGTATATCATTATATCTACTTTCATACAATATGGATATCAGGTATTTTGAATTTGTATTCTTATGTATATCTGAAACATTAGAGCTAGAGCATTATTAATTTTCCCAACACTACATTTTTATCGGCTGGTCAATATTTGGTTCACACAATTTTAGTAAACATCAAATGGTCTAAATGGTGGTCCCGTGGCCTAAACCTCATTTTAACATAATATTTTGTTACAAAATTTCAAACTCATTTTCAAAGACAAATTATTTAAATTATTCTCATGATTCTTTTTGCTAAAATAAAAAAGAATTGAGTGATATACCCAGGCCCGTATACTGGGGGGAGGTTAGGGGTTCAAACTCCCAACGAAATTTTTAAGTATATAATATTTATTTATTATAACAAATATTACAAACTATATATATATAAATTATACAACTACAGTTTATTTAAAGTACGTGACACGAAAAAGGTAAGGTCGGTTGACGAATGAGGAAAAGCCATTGTACATCAAAATAAATAATTACCACGGTAGTGGCATGTTCACTGAAGGTGTTTTTGTGACACCACAGCCACGGCAAGCAGTCCGCGGCAAGCAGCTTAAAGTACGCGCTTTAAAAACTCGTACCAAAAATACATATATATTTTGTACTGTTTAAAAGTATCATAACAATATAATTATATAATTTTAATACATGTATTAAAAATATTTTAAACTCCTCTCGAAATTTGATCCTGAATACGTGTTTAGATATACCTACTAGTGATTACCGTTGAAAGCAACGAATATTGCTCTACAGTAACTTTACTGTTCCCAAACTTTTTTCCAGCGATACCCTTTTTTCGGACCAAATTCATTCGTGGTGTCCCCTATAAAAAATTACCAATTTTTTAAAAACTTAAAAAAAGTAGGCCATGCCATTGTCAATTCTCATTAATTACTAATTTTAATAATTTCGTTGAAAATGTAATATACATTTTAATTCTTAAAAAAAAAGTGTGTAGATCTTCGCACCTCGAGTGTGATAATTTTGGCGGGTGTGTTAAAATTTAAAGAAACGATAAATCTTTTCTTCAATAAATCGATTCTGAGTGGAGCGTCATTTAATATACAATAATCGTAATTTCAATATGTTTAACATTTTAAATTTGTTATTTAATAACAAAATAAATCATAATATGGTTAAGTTATGTAATTCATTATTTGAATAAATGATTAAATTTGTGTAAAAAGTTACTTAATAAGTACTACTGTACTAGCATAGGCGTGCATAGAGTTCTTAATTAGGTGTAGCACACATTATTACTAATCTTATTGATTATAACACCTAGTATTCCAAAGAACTAAGAAGAAACATTATTTAACATATTAATGAAGAAAAGTGGTAACTATTAGTTTTGGAGAAAAACAAAATCACAATAAAAGAATGTTTGAAAAACTAAACTTAGTCCATATCCCCTATAACTATGAACTTATTAAGTAAAAAGCGTATAATAGTTGAACCATAGATGAATAATTTTTAAAATACATTAAAAAATAGTAGGACATATCTCGCACCAAGAATAATCTTCAATTCTCGAGTAAGATTAGCTAGGTGGGTGTGTTCAAATTAAAAAAAAAAAAATTATAAATCAACTTTTCGATAAAACTATCTGAGCGGAGTTTTAGCACACTCATATAATGTATTATGTATGTATACTCATTATACTGTGCTGTTATTCTAAATTTCAAATTGAATTAAAAATCGTCTCAACTAATTTTATTTTTAGATTCTGAATGAAGTAAAGAAGCTAGTTTTTTTACAATGATGTTTATTTTTTTTTTTATTTTTTTTTTCTGTGTAAAAATTTTTCGTATAGAAATACTTGTCCAAAAGTTTCGATCAATAACTTTTTGAAACCCGATTCGCCTCTAGATTGTACTTTAGAGAGGTCATTTTTCATTTCTCAATTCTTCAATGTTTTTTTTGGAAAAAACCACCCAAAATTTGACAAAAACGACTCGAAAACCATCATTTTTTGATCAGAATTTTATGAAAATTTAAACATAGACATA
>JAIPRM010006311.1:0-11478 GCA_025469315.1 Stegophylla sp. TES_Ste_2020 | reverse complement strand
CGTTCTGTATATACGACGCAACATGACACTGCGTGGTAGATAGTGGGGGAAACATGGCCTAGAGCTAGCCGCCGCCGTCATTTGACATGCGCGAGGCGGGTTACTTCTCTCGTGGGCGCTAGTATAGCACATTATATACTTAATATTTTGTTTTTTTAATTTGAAATAGGAAAAAAAATTATACATGCCTTTTTCAGGAATAACAGAGTTTGAATTTTTTGATTTCAACCAACTATTATTACTATCAGAAAATTGTTTAACAATATCGCTTTTTATACTCTTTGAAATATCTGATTTTTCATTACCTATAAAAAAAATAATCCAAAAATTATATTATAAACATCATAAAACCTATATTTTATTTTACAATTAAAATTTTTTTTTATATTTGTATAAACTTAATCAACACTATTAGTTTGGCCAATTTTCTTTTATGTACATTAAAGTGAGTAATTTTAGGTAAAACTAACGAATTTTGTCAAAATTCTAACTTCAAACAGGTATAAAAAAAAAAAGTTGACTAACAATTTTTGAGATTTTTTCAGGTCAATTGTTAAAATGTCAGTGAGATCATATTAAATTTTCAAGTCTTAATATCAAAAAACAAAAATTTTACTACACAAAAACTAACAAAAAATGAGAAATTTTCAAAATGCTGTACTTTTTGTACATTTTGAGTATCTTTTTAAAAGGAACAATAAAAACATAGAAAAAACTTATATATTAAAACAACAATGGGCCAAAACGTCTTGAGTTGTTTAGCTTTGTTAGAAATTGAAAGAGATGATTTTATTAACGAAGAAAAGTTATTAACAAATTCAAAAGTAATAGTACCATTGTATTCAGACATTGTGTGTTACTAAGATTTGGCCATATAATATATTATGTCTATAATATGGATTTGGCATAAATGTTAATATTGATATAGGTAAACAAAATACATTTTATGAAATTTTAATTTTCATTCATAGTTTTGTAAGTTTTTAAAATTTATATAAAAAATAGAATTTTGTCAATGAGTAAAAATTTCTAGTACCAGTCCTGCTAACTGCATTTTGAATGCGCTGAAATTAAATTTTATGAAATTATGCCTATGCAATTAGAGCTGAGCGTAAAGTATTACCAGAATTGTATTTTAATAAAATACATAATTTATTTAACATTAACACTTACTTTTAACGTTATCTTCTTTCTTATCACCTTTCTTTTTTTCTTTTTTAATTAATTTTCTTTCTTCTTTTTTCTTCATTCTCCTAGAAGCCCTTTGTTTTTGTCGATGGCTCAACTTTTTTGGCTCATCATCTCCTTAAAATAATAATAAAAAATAAAAGTAATGTAAAGCAAAGCAAAGATAATTAAAGTATAGACAAGAAAGCCAGATATACTTAACACAATGAGTAATCTTTGCTCTTCAGGCCAGATACTCTTGGTGAGTGTGTTAAATTGTCATTTTCTCCACACCCATCAAGAATATCTGACTTGAAAAGAGAGAATAACCGTGGTGTGAAGTACATCCGGAGGCTTTCTTCTCTATACTTTACTTTACTTTATCTTTTTTTTATCCAATAAATAAAGAAATGAAAAAAAAAATTTTGATGAGAAAAAGTGTTAGAAAAATTTCCAAAATTTTTATTCACGTTTTCAAATTTTTTTTGCACTTAAATATTTTTCACATTCAGGGACATCATTTCAAATTTTTTATGGGATGCAAAATCAAAATTGAAAATCTAAAAGAGCCAAAAACAATTTTTCTCGATTAGTTATAATATCGAATCGTACAACCCGTTTTAAATGAAAACCTTCTATTTCAAACAGAATACTATCATTTTGATCCAAGTTAAACAAGACTTATTCACAGACTTAAAATTAAGATTATTAATTATATGGCTGTTCCAACAATTAAAATTTTACAAAAAAAATAATTGTGGTGATTACTGTTTATCATATGAAAATCTTATTAATTAAAGAATTTATAGGTACATGAATATATTTCAATACAAATTTATAACGATAATATACTCTTATACAAGATAAAGATACAGTAGGTAACTCGCATAAAAATTGATTTATAGAGGATTAGTGACTTGAGTAGATATGGCATAGATTATGGCAAGGGTATAATACACACAATATAATGTGATATTTTTCATTCATTTAATGACTTGAAAAAAATAAGATTTATTTTTTCCTATGGCTTATTGCTAAAATTAAATATGACAAAAATATAGGTAGAAATTTACAATACCTACCTACATCCAACATTTGTAGTGTAAATGAGAATAAAAAAAAAAAAAAAATATAAAAAGTGTTCAGTGTTTTATTTTTATAAATAAAATTTGACGTAATGATGATTATGCTTTTACCATTAAGTTTAGGAAGTCCGGGTAACATTTTCGGAGGTTTTTGTTTTTTAGATTTCCGTCCAGGTCCTTTGAATTGTTTTACGACTCCATCATCGCCGAATTTTGCTTTTCTTCCCATATTTTGTAGTAATGTTAATACAGTACGATTTTTTAATAGAACTTTAATTATCTAAAGCAAGTTATGACATTACGTGAGTACGTACTACTTGACAGCAAATCTCAATATTGTATTTAATTATTGAAACAAGAGAACATCAGCACATGACTACACAGTACACAGTATAAGAGATCAGTGATGAGCTTAGATAAGTATAACACGAGGTTCTGTTTTGATAACTGGTATCTGATAAGAAATACACAATAACCATGAACCATAATTAAAGATAGTACATTTTCTATAATATTGTCCATGAACTAAGATCTAGTCCGTGATAATTTCTATATTTATCATTAATTGTATACATTTATAGTATATTATGATCCAAAGTGTATCTATTAATCCACTTTGAGATTTGATCTAAGACTATTGTTCTGTGTTACTAGAGAATAGGATTTTGGTCCGTGGCAGGAGCATAGATATTTATTAATTTATGATAACGGACCAAGATAGTATCTTCTAAGGAATAAGATAGTATTCTATCCATAGCACGGACTAAGACAGTATCTTAGTCCGTGATTCACAGATATATATAAATTTATATATAACTGTGATTCTATCTTAGTCTATGTTTATGATATATGCTCTCTAGTACACTTAGCTAAGCTAGCACGAACAGATAATAATTATCTTAAATCGTGGCACGAACCAATACATAGACACCTATAAGTATCCATGATGAAGACTAAATATAATCTCCGTATCTGGTCATCACCTTGGTCATGTTTATCTTATCAATGATAATAAATTGTATTTATAGTAAAGTTGATATTTAATTTGTCTTCACTAGCCTGCTGGTGTTACAGTGTATTAATTGACACTTGTAATTGTATGATGTTGAGTAATGAGTATTAGTAAAGGCTAATGTCTTAGTATTTGACGTTAATATCTAGGATAAAATAATATTATTATTGATAGTTGATACATTAATTGAAATAATGTCAATTTTTGTCAATTAATCCCGAGTCGTGAATGTTAAATAAAGTGCGTCACAAAATATACATGACTGGTTATTGTTGTTATGGCATGTACTTCTATGATCAGATTATGTAATTCAGTTGGTATCATGACAAAATTTTATCATAAAGGTTCTAATGTTTAATGAAATTGTTGAACATTATTGCCATTATTCTTGGATCAATAAGTCAACAAATTTATTTAAAATGTCAATATTCGAAAACTCTACAACATTGAAGGACAAAATAGATGATACACAACCACTGAAATGTACAGTTCTTAATACACGAAACACCAATGGATTTACGGTGAATCATTAAATGTCATTTAATTTTTAATAAATAGCATTTACTCATTTGATGAATTTATCAATTAAGGAATATGTAATAGAAGTAACTTGTTATGGAGCCCGGAATCATACTTGGAAAATATTTAAACGATATAGTGATTTCGTCAAACTACAAATTATGTTACACAAACTCTCATCAAAAATAAATTTGGATTTACCACCAAAAAAATTTATTGGCAATATGGATCGGAAATTAATAATGCAACGGCAGAATGCTTTTCAAGTAATATAAATTGTTTATAATATTTGTAAATAAAACACGATTACTAAATAATAACATATTTTATACTTAAATACTTATTTAAAATACCTATACAATTTACATTATGTTTTTCTTAAATAGAATCTTATAAAAAGTATTTGTTTTATAAATAAATGTTTGAAAATAAATAAAGTCCTTTCTCATTTCATTAAATTTTTTAATACAATATTTTCAGAATATTGTGATTTGTCAGTGTCACAGTGTCATAACCTATTTATTATCTGAATAAGTTAATTTTTTAAGGCACTTATTTAAAAGTAAATAATAATTAATAAATACTTCTTAGATATTTTTCCCTGATCAAACGTTTTCTCTTCATGATTTAACATTTACCATGGTCATATTCAGGGGAAGGGTTTTCGGGATTCAACTCCCCCTAAATTTTTCAAAAAATTTTTTTTCCCAATTCTCTTGATGTTTTTTCTGTATTTATTTAAAATCTTTAAAAAGTGTTCTTTCATCTGTCATATAAGCCAAATTATTACTCTACATATACCTATTAATATTGTGTAAATAAAATAGTATAGTCTACATCAGGAGTAGGCAACCCGTGGGCTGTATTTGACCCTCGAAGCAATTTTGTGTGGCCCGCAAACTGTTCAGTTTTCACAATGATTCATTATAATTTAATATTACCATTGATTATAAATACTATTATATTTATAATTTATAATCAATGATATTATCCATAACATGGTCCATATTCCATGACAAAAAATATATTTTTATTTTTTAGTGGACACAAATTAATGATGTCCATAATAGTTTACAAACGAAAGTCATTAACCTCTAAAATAATATTTCTAAAAAATTATATTTTCGGGAATCCTTCAATATTTTAGTGGTTATTCTAATTCCAAGTTAAAACATATCAGGTGATTTTCACAAAAACTCGTGAAAGTAGTGCTTACGTACTTAAGTAGGCATTCTCGGCTATGAAGTATAGAAACAGTAAACACCGTTTATACCTTAGTAGTGGACACTTACATACTTCAAAAGATCCAAAATTGTTGATAGTAACTTAAAATAAATAAATAGTATATATCTATGTATGTACATCAAGAAATAATAATTGCTCTTTATAAAAGTGTACTTATAAAATTATAATTTTAAATGTCATTATTAAATATTATGTATGGTTATATCAGATAATATAAAACTAGCTACGGGTTAGGAGGAAAATTGTCTAAAAGAATTTGTCTATCTCCCCATCAAATAACATAAGTAGGTTTTTAATTAGGAGAATAAACAATTTAATTAAAAATTACTTTTAGGTAGCAATATCATTGTATTTTATTAAAACATACCAATGCTTTAATTGGAAAAAAATTAGAAGAGGGACGCATAAGTCTAAAAAAAAAATAGCGTCTCCAAAAATTATAATATCTCATATACCTGTGGTGTGATTTTTGAAAAATTAGTAAGGGTATACTATAAATATTTAATATTCAAAATTATTGTATTATTTTAGAGCTCTTTAAACTTAATGGTTGAGAATTTGATGTTGGCAAATTCTTTAATAATTAGAAGCTTCTTGGATCCAGAATCTTATAGTGAATATTGTAAAGGTAATATTTTAATTTAAGGTATTAATATATTAAAAAATCAGTTATGGCATAATAATACATTTTTGATATAGTTAGATCTAGTGTTAAATTTACTAGTTTATTTATATAACCTTACAATGTTTATTTTTTTTGAAATTTCATAAAAAAATTGAACCAGTTTTGAAATATAGATTGAACTACCTCTCAAAAAATAGCTTATAAAGAAAGTCAGAATGTATGATCTTATTACATTAATTTGTTTTCAAATGGGAATTAAAACACGAGAGAAAATATTTACAAAAATTATTACTTAATTACAAAATTCTGATAAAGTTTATAAGTTGGTTGATTTACTTAAATACCTAATTAAAATGTTGGCGCAATAACATTGTATTTAACAGTTCATAAATTTTACTGTACTAAAGATACAAAATTAGATATTTATACATGGTTATACCGCTTATACCAAAGAATGTGGTTATACACAATGATTGAGTAGAATAAAAACATTTTCGAAATTTTCAAATTCTATTAATATTTTAAGATTGTGTCATAACATGTTATTTTGCAAAAACAAAAATCTGAAAAAGTGTTATATGTTTATTTAACTCTGTTCTCCGTATGTGTATATTGTATAAAAACCAATTAAAGAAAATTAAATTTTAGCTCAATATGTTAGACTAATCAAATATTTAGTATATATAGTAATATGTGGGCATCTTAACATTTTTGTTAGTTTTAATTTTATTATAAATTATGTAGTTGTGATTATTGTAGTTTAATATGCATTTATACATGGTTTCTATTGTTTATTATGATTTTGAATTCTTATGAGCTAAATATTTGAAAACATTGACAATATTGATACTGGTATATAGTACCATTCTTGACTGGTACTATATCTATACTAAGATTTGCATGAATATTGCCTAATGTATGCATATGCAATATTATATATTTGTATGTATGATTTAGTCATAATCATACAGGTTTTCAGTTGCTTTCTTCATTAAATGTTCTTTAATTATTATTATGAATAAGTTTCAATTAATAAATTAACCAATTTTTAAATAGCTCATCTATATTTCGATTAAGCATAATTTATTATACAATTTAATGTAGTATAACTTATATACAAATATACAATATAAAAATACTAATATATAATTTAACAATATTTAAGTAATTGTTTAATTCAGTAGTAACTTGATGGTTCTCTAGAATCTTTGTTCCAAAAAGTTGGCATGGTATTAAGAGGTAATAGAGAATTTGAATTGTCTAAAGAACTGCCAAATATTGGTTGGCGTTTAAGAAGAAAATCATTTTTATCTAAATGGAAAAAGGACCCAAAACAAGAACTATTACTATCATGGACTGAGTGTGGTCCAGACCTTGCACTGAAACAATTTGATTTAATTACAGTACTAAAATCTATCTCTAGCATAATAGTAAGTTAAATTAAAAATTATTCAATCATCATAATAATAATTATTTACATTTTTATTTAGCATCCTCTTGTTGATGTTCCTGTGATTCTACCAAGTCCTGAAGGATATGTTTTATCAGTTCATAATATTCAAGTTGGTAGTTTGAGAGATTTACTTTATCAAACAACACCATTACAGCCATTTTTAAAAAAATATTGGGATACTTCGTGTCATGTTTATTTACCAGACCAAACTATGGTGTCTTATATCAAACAAATTTTATATGGACTTAAATTTTTACATAATAACCATATTCCTTATGGTAAGTTTTTACATTTTTAGCTCAATGAATTTGTTTTTAATTGAAATATCATTTTTAGGTCATTTACATTCTGGCAATGTTTTAGTCTGTGATATTGAAAATGTTAAATTGTCCGGAATTGAAAATAGTACTTTAGGATTACCTGCATATTATCGTTCTTATTTAGTCCAGCTCGGGAAAAAACGTATTCAAAGTTTAAATGATGCTGATATCTATGGGTTTGGCCATATATTGTATGAGCTAACTGAAAATGAACCTCTAAATAGGCCTTATTGTGAACATTTTTCTCAAAAAACTTCATTAAATTTGAGTAAGATTAATAATCATACTAATTTTAGATTTTATTTATTGATAACTAATTATGATTAATATAATAAAGTACTTATAAACTTTTATTTCTGTTTAAAATCAAAGCAAAATTTTTTAAAAAATCCTAATTTGTTTTAGCCAAATTGATGAAAACTATACTCTCACCTCCTTCGTCTAAGTTACTAATGCCTAGTGTAAACTCAATAATAACAAATTTAAAACACGTACGAATGGTTGATGATGAAAAGGATCCATCATTTTTTAAATGCAAAATTCCAGCTTTAGTGAAAGAACATTATGTCTTAATTGCTGAAAAATGCATGTCTAGAATTTTTGAAGACCAAAAAAAAGTATGTGTGTTGTATAATGTATATTATAAACCCTGAAACCATTTATTTCTTGTTAACCAATATAAATTTTTAGATTGCATTAGAAAAACGTCACAAGAAGATATATAAAATCATTCATGATCCTCAAAAATTTTCTGAAACAACAAAGTCTAAACATTTTGTAAGTTTAAAATATGAAATAATTATAATTTATAAAAATAAATTCATAATAATCAATTTTCATTATTATTTTTTATAGGAGTATCATTCAATTAAAAATAACAGTTTACTTGACACTAATGATAGGTCACATAGTTCGAGTAGCAACAGCACATTAACATCTATGGGTTCTGATACTCAAAATAGTAGCAGTGAGTTTATGTTATAGAATAAATTGTAATAAATAATATTAAATACCTACTTACTTCTTAGTAATTCAATACCAAAAGAATTTTACATAATTATTTTTAATTTGAGTAGGTAATAGTCTATATAGTCTGTGATCTATTTGTTTCCATTATTATACTGTCTCTGTATATATATAAGATACAAAAACTATGTTTTCCATTACTTATTTTTTTTGCAAAAAAAGCACGACTTTGTAAAACTAACTTCTTTGTTCTACTAAGAATTTAAAATTGATAAATATTTTAATTGCAGTTGTGTAAGGTTGACACAGTTTTTTTTTTATATATATATTTCCTGCTTAGTTTTAGATTTGATTACCTTAAATATTCAATTAATATTTTTAAGTATGTTATAAATTATGTGGAATTACAAGATGTAGACAAGAAATTAATTAACTTTATATACAATTTTGTCATAGTTGCTGTTGATTCATCATCTTTAACGACCATTCCACCTCCTCCTCCGCCACCAACTGCCCCTTCCATTTCATCGCAGTTAACTCAACCAGATAATCAAAGAATGGCTCTATTATCTTCAATTAATTTATTTGATCCAAAGAAATTAAAAAAAGTTACAAAATAATTAAATTAAATTGTATGAATATTGTGTTAGAAAAAAATGTTATTTCTTTGTTGTTAATATTTTAAATTGTTCCTAAAGGTGCTATAACTATTTTTTTTAAATAGATATCTCAAAATTAGATTATTTTTGATACAATTTAAATTTCATATCATGGATTGTTAGTCATAACCTTCTGACAGTTTGATTAATACATTTTTGTAATTGCTTAAATTTTATGAAAAATATGTGTTTTTAAATCTTTATTTTTAAGTTGATTAAAATAATATTTTTATACTTTTTTTACACATGTAAAATTATAACTTTTACATATGATTTATAACTATAATATTGCAATTTCATCTGCAGTAAAAAATTATGAATGTTTTTTTTATTTTCAAAATAAGAAAATTGAAAGTATGATAAGTTTTTTATTATAAAATATTTATTACCAATATAAAGTAAGGTATTTATATGAACCCAAAATAATAATATTTATATTTTTAAATACAATTTTGCCATATAGGAATAATCGACCATTAAATGTTATTTTTAATTTTTAGAGTTCTTAAAAATTGAATTCCAGCCAATATTATAATTATGTTTATATGTATTAATATATTTAAAAATTATTAACAATTTTAAAAAATATATGTTTTTAAAGAAATCCATTTAAAGTTATTTTTTACAAAAAAAAAAATCAAATATTAGTACTCAATATACATTTTTAGAATAAGTACCATGTCAAATATATAGATAATTTTATTCACTATTTAATATAATAAATTAATTACAATATCAGTTTAGGAGTTTAAATTGTTTATATTTTATTGTTATTGCTACATAGTTATATTATTTCTAATAATTATATAAATATATTTCAGTATTATACAATAAATTATAGTATGAAAAATAATAATAAAAATTTAATTGTAAAAACAAATTTTTCCCAAATTAGTAACTAACAAATGTTTAATAAAATTTATTCAAACTTTTTATTCTTTCAGTACTGGTTTTAAATATTCGTTAATAAAGAATTGAAATTTAAATAATTCAATAAATTGTATATTTATGTTACTATTTAAAATGATTTTTGTTTTTAAATGTCAATGGTACATTTTGTACTGTACTCTCATTTTATGAGCTATTATTGTATCCTTGTTACTTATAATCAAATTATAAATTTGTTAAGATGATTAAGATGATTATCCCGGTGTCAATCATGTGTGATGAAGTGAATTTAATTGTGCAATTAACCCTGAGTTCTGTTGATATTAGACTCAAAAAGACTAACTAGGTCAAAAATAATAAATAATTCACTTTTTGTCAAATATATAGATTAAAATATTTATTGAAATGTAGCATTTATTATAAATCTAAGTTCTAAATTTATGTTTACTATAAAAATATTCATTATTATTATTTCTCAATTAAATATTGTTGTGAAAATACAGAAAAAAAATTAGTAGTAGAAAAAATGAATCAACATGAAAGGTCCTCTTTTTAGTTATATCTTACATATCATAAATATTTGTATTACATTTTTATTTGTTATGCTAGATATGACATTTTATTTGTTATTATTATTACTATTAGAAATTATATATATATGTACTATAATCCTTATTATACACGTATAGTGTATTGTATATATTATAATTGTTGTTAACATAAAAATATCAATATCTTATAAATACATACAAATTATCTATTTAGTCTGATTTTATATACCTAACTAATGAAAAATGAATTGTGTATATCTATATAAATTGTATGTTTACCTTCTTTATTCATTATTGTGGGGGTATTTGGGGAATAAGTTTGTGGAACCAAGCCCTACATATACATTCAAATCCCTCTTTTTTTAAAAAATTGTGAAGTTCTTTTTTGTTAAGAATTTTTATTTTAATACTTAAATTTTTATTGTTGGACCAATATTTGAAATTCAAAACATACTTGTTTTAATCATATTTTTTTCACATTTTCCCCAATGAACCCTTCTTTTCTGAAGAATATATGACCTATAATAGTATAAATGTATAATGATAAATGCTAATGCTTAAACATCAAGATAAATTAACCATATAATATTGTTACATACAGCATTTACAAAAAATGAAAATTGATTTTCATATATTCACATACTCTTAATGAATACTCTATAAATAATTTCAAACTATAATAAAATACAAGGTGTGGATATTTAAAAATGGGATTTTCTTCTGATTAGAGTGCAATCAACTCTCTAGTGGGTAATTATATCTTAGGTTTTATCTGCACAAACCAATGCATCAAATAATAACAGTTTTACCTCTTTTGGTCAATTAGTTCGCATTCACGCGTTCTTTAAAGTGGACAGTATCTTTAAAGTGGACAGTATCGTACGAAACTGTCGAAATAATGACTATTTTAAAAATCGAACAGTGTGTTAATTTAAAATTTCTCGTTAAATTAAAAAAATCGCCACAGAATGTCTAAAGATGTTGACTG
>JAIPRM010006310.1:0-18920 GCA_025469315.1 Stegophylla sp. TES_Ste_2020 | reverse complement strand
CGGTTTCAAAAAGTTATTGATCGAAACTTTTGGACAAGTATTTCTATACAAAAAGTTGTACACAGAAAAAAAAAATAAACATCATTGTAAAAACACTAGCTTCTTCACTTCATTCAGAATCTAAAAAAATTTAGGTTATGTTAAATCGTAATACTAAAAGAAATATCGAAGTTTAAAATATATTACCAAAATCTGAATATATTTTATTATACAATTTTCAATTCTTCAAACAAGTTATTAATAACAAATAAAAATTTATTCTTTATCAAAATTTGAGTAATTTCAGCCATCATTATAATTTATAATGTATAAGAAAAATAGTTCATGGAGCCAATCTTAATTAAACAGAACATAATGATTAATAATCTTAATCACACTAAAAAAGATTTTAAAATTATATAATATGTAGAATAACAATTTAGGTAAATATACATGTACATTTATTATATTAAGTAACATAACACGGCCATAAATGCGAAAATTCATGAGTAATTTTCACTTTATTTCGAGAAGCTTTCATTTTAATGTGTTTCACATTATCCTGGGTTATACAAGTTATAATAAATGATCTTGATTTCTATCGAGTTGAGATTTGGAAAGGAGTTTTTGATCTATCACTAAAATTTCATGGACAAAACTATTTAGATTTTCAACTTGTTGGCATTACTTATTTTAATTTATTTATTTTTTTTGTACATGAAGAATAATGAGCTTCTTTGAGTCAATTCGTGAGAGGGCCCAACAGACTAAATCTATAGTTTATTCAATATGAAGACAATAATTAAAACAATATGAATATAATATTTTTAACTATCTTAAATAAAAATAAAAATACAATAATGCTATTTTTAAAATATGCACTAAACATAGAATAAAATTACCATATAATTTTAATTATTATTATTTTATTTTATTTTTTGTACTTAATACTATTAATATATTATTGAATTCCTGTAAATTCGGTACTTGGCCAATGTTTCATACTACATTTATTAAAATTGTGTTTAAGTTTTAAATTAAATATTTTTTTGAGCAGCAGATAATCGCCATCTATGTTATTATTTTATATTGGCCATATTGAAATTCAATAAATTTAATAACTGCGTAAATGGGATTATAGTACCTATTTCTCTATTTCAATTATTTAATTCTATTTCACTAAGCATACATTTCTGTGTTTTTGTAATACATTTATTTATATACTATTTACTAAGTTTCACATATAATGCACATCTAATCTAATTTATACTACTCGATTAAATAGCATAATATTTATCTTATTCCACTTTCGTTTAAGCTATAAGAAATATTTCACCATAGAACTTACTGAATAGATAATATCTATTCACCATAATATGGTGAATTTATTTTAAACTATTATTTAGAACTAGATTATATGTATTATTGTTATCAAATGAGTATTATATAAGAGAAATTAGTTTTCTAATAATGATCTCAGAAACGTTTTTGTAAGAGAAAAAACTTCCATTGGAAATTTGTTAATAATAGTTAATCAATACTCAATTCTATATTAGTATTATAATATTTGTAAAACTACCATTATTATATTTGTATATGTATAAATGTTCAAAACATTATACATTTTATTATATTAACAATAGTAACATATTATACTATATATTCTCAACTATTGAATAACTAAAGAAAATAATACTTGTATAGTGATTTATTTACACAAAATGTATTATAAAATCAATATATATATATATCAATATTATTTCATTTGATCATAATAAGAAAAGGAACATACAATAAATTAAAATAATTATTTAAAAAAAAAATAACAATTTTTCATAATAATTGATCTCAGGGTACATTGCAATTATATAATCAAAAAGTCAAAAAAACGTTAATTATTAAATCTAAATTTGTTTAAAAGTGTACAAGATTATTGAATAATGTTAATTTACAAAAATAAAAAGTGGATCACAGCTAGTGTGAATAAAAAAACAAATGTTAAATACTCGTCTCGTCCAATGCGTACAAAAACCGTTTTTGGTTTATTACACGGGGAAATGTAACAAGATCAAACATTTTTTTCCTTTTTTTTTTTTTTTTATTTATGTTTTTAACACTACTCTTATGCTTTACTCGTGTATGCATGAATAATAATACTGTTGTACAAAAATATAATATAATGTGTGATAAATTATAAAATATTGCACTCATTGACGAGCGTTGCAAAGTGCAGTAGACGTGTGTTTTCATGTGGAAATTGGAAAACGCCATTAGCACGAAATAACGATCAGTCGGATGCTATTGTGATGCTGGGTCCGGGTGTTCAATCGATGATCCAACTGTCATATGGTACTCTGCTGAATAAATTGTCAATGAATGACTTCATGGTAATCATAAGTTTCTTTTTGATATGTGGCTTCATTTCCTTGAGCAATTCTTGTGAATTGGAATTGATAAACAGGTTCAATGCGGCTTCTAATAAAGTAACAACATATTTCATTATAATATGGTTCATTATAATACACAATATAAAATATTTGAAACATATTATTGATCGCTGACTTTTTGTATAAAAGAATAAAGAATTTAAATGTATTTTCTATAAAGCAAGATAAATATTTAATTGGATAGTGAGAGAAAGCTGAAAAATATTTTAAATTATTTCAGGAAAACATATACATAGTTTTATAACCCAAAATTTCAAAAATCTATTAAAATTGTTGTTATTAACAGTATAAGAATCTATCGCAGCACTAATGATAATAGATAGGTACTTATTACAAAAACACGGCCAAACGATATACCACTCTGTTTTGAACTGCTAAATGCAAATTTAGGTTGAAATTCTTTAAATCATTTGCATTTGTTGCATTTACCGGGGTATATTGTAAAAAAAAAACCGTATGTCTAATTTAAATACAAGTATCTATTTTACAACTTTAACCTCGCACGGTAAGTGCAAATTTTTTTACGTGTCTATTTTGAATTTAAGTAAAGCTCAACTAGTATTGAAATTTAAAAATGCTGTACCAACCTAATACTGCATTTCCGTTGTGAACATTTTTGATACCCATTTGAATGTCTTTAACGCTAAAGTCCATTTTCAAGTCTTCCAAATGCAAGTATCTTTGAGAGTTACGTTCCACTTCGCTGGCCTTAATGTACACTTTGGCTTTGACGCCCTCTGTAAGCAATAATTAGGATGTATCATAAGTACAATAATAATTTTATTGTTGGCGCCAGTAACGAGTTTTCACGGCCTTACCGTATTCTCCCCAGTATTCACCACCACCAGTAGCTTGGACCATGATAAGAACGCCTGAACTTCTGTAGTGCGCCGTGGCGGAAATTTTTGGAATCGAGAAAGTCAATTGGAACTGTAATGAGTTTAGGTCGGATCTATAAAACAAAACACATATATTAAATCTATGATAATTATAATGATAATTCGTCTAGGAAATAGTAATAAGAATGTTTCATAGAATTTATAGTTGACTGAATAATATCATCATTTTTTAAATTAGAGTGAATTAATTATGAAGATACCGCGTTAGAAAGTTTTGTACCCTTTCTCACATACTCATAACATAGCAAATTTTCGTTCTGCAGAATCGATTTCAAATTTTAGATTCTGAACGAAGTGAACAAGCTAGTGTTTTTACAATGATGTTTATTTCTTTATTTTCTTTTTTCTTTGTACAACTTTTCGTATAGAAATACTTGTTCAAAAGTTTCGATCAATAACTTTTTGAAACCGGATTTGCCTCTAATTGTACTTTAAAGAGGTCATTTTTTTAATTTCTCAATTCTTCAATTTTTTCTTGGAAAAAACTACTCAAAATTGGACAAAAACGACTCGGAAACCATCATTTTTTGATCCGAATTTTATAAAAATTTAAACATAGATAGAAAATTATATAAGAAACATTTTCGCGCAAGAAAATGTTGAAAATGTGAAAAAGAAAATTTCGACATTTTTCTAACATTTTATTTCTCATTGATTTTTTATATTATTTTAAACTTCCCTCGTTTAGAATTGTTTTATTGAAGAAATATTTATCGTTTCTTTAAAATTAAATACACCCGTCAAGAGAATCCCACCCATCGTGCGAAGTATGTCCGGCTTTTTTAAATTTAACATAGATTAAATTGACCTAAGTTAGTATTTTATATTTCAATTCGTAAGTGAATATTGAGATTTTTAAAATTTTCACTTAGAACTTTCAACGTTATGAAAAGTTAACATACACCTCAACTTGGATAATTTAATCGATTTACGATTATGATGTTTTCTTAAATTATTTACACACCGTTTATTTTATGTTTTGAAATAATAATTCAATGTGAAGTGGTTTATTTTCAGAATTCGACACACACAAACTCTTACCAGTAAAAAAATATTAATAATAATAATAATGAGAGTATATTTTTGTTGCCTTACAGCATTGAATAAAATATGACGTATCAACATAGTATAGAAAAATAGGACGATTTTTGCGGCATAGCGAAATTAATATATTATTGTTTTATTTCGTCATTTATTTGTTTAAACATTAAGCGAAATTGTTATTTACAACGTGCGATCTGAACGAGTGATGAATATAAAACAGTCGAACAATAACAACGAATCGCGTAATTTCTGTCTAAGCGTGAAAACGAAAAAAAAAAAGTAAGAGTAGCGAAATCATCGCATGCGTTCCAAATACTATTTAATAATATTCATTTGGATCTCGGGAAATCGATCGAACGTGGAATCATTTTCTGCTGAGGAAGTTTTCGCGTTATCGTTTACTTGTAGTTATGGTAATTTTTGTATACATTAGACCGATAATATGAGGCCTCGACAATAATAATTGCTATTCGGTAATCATTTCCGTTTTTCGTCGCGTGCAGGAAAATCGTCGAGTATGTATTTTGATAATAATAATAGTAATGTAATACGACTTGTTGTCGTCACGAAATCGTGTTGATAATATTGTTTAATTTATTTTCATACGCTCGAGTACGCTTACCTGACTTGGTTGACGGTCAAGTTGCTGACGCCGTACGCCTGGATGTCTTTGAACGTGGCTCTGTACCCGTCCGGACCGGAGCCCAGTGCCAAATTGATCTCGTCGATAACGATCGGTTCCACTTCTTCGATGCCCAGCTCGGGTATTCCTGTACAAACGAAAAACAAGTTTAGGTACCCGATAGACTTTTCCGGGGATGATGGGAGGGAGAGGGTTGAACTCTTCCTTTAAACCACCTCCCGCAGATATGAGCTCACACGAAGCAACATATTTTTAGGGCTGTTGGATTTTTAACTATCTAGAACCCTCGTTGATGAAAATTATAAATGCATACATTGTGTCTGACGTGAAACAGTAGTTTTGGTTTTAGGTTTTTGTCAACAACGCAAAAAACAGGTATTAAAAATGTTGACCAAGTATTATATTATTATTATAGTACCTAATCACGTGGATACGATTAGGTAGTCTGGTCACCAAGAAATAATTTCATCTGTATGCCGTCTCGCGTACATACACCAATACATTCCGAACGTGAATGGAATCTTAAAAAACGTTGTTGCCATCACGTGTGTTGAATTTCAGAGGATGTTTTTCAACCGGTTTATTCTCACTTGTACCCTTTTGCATGTTTACAGTTAAGAGAACGTGATGCTCGTCTTATAGATACACCGTCCACGTCTATGTAACATGGGCGACATTGGAGTGATTTATGAATTCGCTGAAACTTTATACGAATGTGGTGAATCCTTAGGTAGCAGAAAATATTTTTCGCATTTAGAATACAAAGTTTTAGGAGACTTTTATTGAGAACATTCTCACTTTAAACACGCATAAATACTAATTTATCGAATTGATGTTTATGAAACTAAAAATATAGATAGGCTCAAAAGTTTAAAGCCTAAGGTAAAATGTAGTGAATCTTTTAATAAAACCAAATTCTTACCAATGCTATCATCTAAAAAAAAAAAAAAAAATGTTCAAATGACCAGGTTATTTCTATATTTTTATATATAATCCAAAAGTGATCAAATTGGTTTAAAAATTTCAAATGTATGATATAACTAATTGAGAATTTTAGAAAATAAGTTCTTTTCATTACCAATTGTATGAATAACCTCATTGTATTCATATAGGTATGGGCTGAACAAAACTTGCGGACAAGTTATACCTCTTACCCCAAAACGGAATCAATTAAAAAAAAAACACATATCATTGTAAGACCAATTTATTATTCACTCCACTCCACGTCCAAAAACACTCTTGAGGGGATTTTTCTTCCTCCCCCTCCCCCATGACGCCACTGACGAACAATATATAGACGATGGGTCATTCAATAAATTTTTATTGCGGCTTATACTCATGACCAAATTTGAAGAGGAGAATATTTTTGAAATTACGACGTATCCTTTGTATAAACTATATTTTCTGACAAATAATGTACATTGTATTACTTCTAATTGTCGTGATTTGTTTATGATACAATATTTAATTCTATCATAGCTAAGCGTTATAACTCTAACGCCGCCAATTCGAATTTGTCAATGAAGATTTCGCTCCGTCACTCGTTGAATGAACGAACACACACAGGTATTATGCGTTCTCTTAAATTTTACTCTTCGTTCTCGCAGTCTGGTATTGTATCGTTTTGAAGGCTCGTTATAAACCGTATAAATAACACATGAATACTCGTATATATTATAAGCGTGCGCGCTCGTTATTGTAATGTGAAAGCCGTGAACTGTTTCCTGTTCGCAACGGTCAAAATAGACCTAATAGATCGATATGTGGATCGAGACTGTTAAAATGTAACGCAGTGATAAACGTTTCGGATGAGGTTTCGTCTTTCGCTCACGTTGCCGCACGATCACCTCACCGGGTCGAGTTTCACTTGCCGTGCAATCACGGGGCCCAGTTTCGTCGATGTGTCGAGTTTTGAGAAAGTCGTCGCTTTTACATTTTGTTCTTTTTTTTCCAGCACCTATTTGCACGCCGCAATCGCGCCCTCGATAAAAACACATTTTAAGAGGACGTCGTCACACATGTGCAGACCATAAGCTATCTCCGTCGTATACTGTAATCTAATATGTACGCTAAAATAACATTATTGTGGATACTTACTCAATGGAAAACAAAATATTGTCTTGTCTGGGCTGAAACCAAAGTTTTGGACTAGAGTAACAAATTCGCAGAGGAAATCATTACTAAAGTGACATAATTTTTTTTTTTTTTTTATCTACCAAAGAAGTTAACAGCATTTTGAGTTTTTCTGCTTTAAAATAATATCTGTAACTTCTTCCGTAGATAATATTTTTTAAAAAATGATACGATGATAACTGATAAATATTATCGACTACAAATTTTGTATCATATTTTGAAACTCTTGTTTTTAATCATCACGCCGGAATTTCGATTTTTCTTTGTGTTTTTTCACATAGATAATATACGAAGACAGCTAGTGCGGGTAAAACGTCGTCTCAATCGTATTTGAGTGCCATCAAAGTCTCGATAAACGTTTTAAATCTATTGCTTCCAAACCGACCGTGTATATAACATATAGGTGAGTTAATTTACATAAAGTGCACTGACCTTTCCGGAAGTGCATGGCCAAATGGTTGGCTGCGTACGTCAGACATTCGTTGACGTTCGGGGCCGTCTTTTGGCACGGATGGATGTAATACGCTGAAACAGAAACGAACCGGGAAGATTAATCGACAGAATTTATGTAAAATTATCGCGAGCTGGAGAATCGTTAAAAAGGTAAAAAGAAGAGATTAATAATAGATGTATCACACTTGTAATTTATTAATTAACAAAAAAATGATGAAATCACGGATAGCGAGTTTTCACTCTGAAGATAATTATTTCTGATAAAAGCATAAAAACATTAATGATTAAATGGATTTTAATTCTTGAACTGAAAACGAATAGTGAATTTAGAAAAAGCTCTAAAAAAAGATTTATCTCGAATGTATACATCAGACGATGTAAAAAAAAAAAAAAAATAATTTTTTGGATACTTTTGTGGTTTCTCAACAATGTGAAGGGATTCACAAATGACTTAATTACAATAAAGTTATAGATAACTATTAGCATTATTAATGATTTAAACGCGTCAAAAATGAGTACCTTTAATTTTAATCATATAAAAGATTTTCTTACCTATATCATGTTGTTGTTGACGAGCATCTGATACTGCAAAGCAGAATATGGTAGCAAACGTCAAGTGCAAAATAATATGCATTTCTGAAAACAAGTTATTTTTTTATTATTTACTAATAATTCAGCGATGAATTCGAAATTCTTAACATTGTATTCAATAAACGTGCATATAGGATGCGTGATATAATTATTGGGATTTGAACATTATTCTACAGAACTACATAAAAAATGAATAAATTTGTAAACTATTTATATATTTTGTTGTGGTAGCATTTTAAATTAACGGTCATACCAATCTCATTAACAATAATGAAGAATATTATTGTTATTAATATAATAAAATGAAGTACTAATTAAATGTTAAATTTAAATTAAATGGAATATAATATATGGATTAATGTTAATGAAATTGAAAAGTGAATATTTTAATAACTCGTTATACATTTAAACTAATATACACCTTTCACACGTAGGTACTGTCTTCGTCCTGCGGACTAATTACACGTTACAAAATAAAATTGGTATAGTTAATTAAGTATGAAGCGTAGATATAATTAATAGAAGGTCTTATATTATAAATAGGACCCACATTTGTACATTTTTATTGATTGGTCTAAAAATAGGTAGCTCGTATCAAAATCTGTTTCATAACGATGACGTATACAAAATTTTATTTGACATATTTTTTCATAGTTTGTAGTTTACACATTTAAAGGGCATATTTTACGTTTTGGTACAGTTTTAGAGCCTACTTAGGATTTCGTAAAGTTTTAAGACATTTTGAAGTCGTCAAATTGAGAATTATTACAAAATAACATATTTTTTATGGTTTTAAAATATCAGAATGCAGCAGGTGAGCTCATAATATACTAGGTACCTATGATAAAATTTAAATTTGTTTTACAGTTGACACATCACATTTACATTTTTAAAGTGTATTCAATTCATTAATAAATAGGTACGGTTTGATTATATTTTTTCCATCGGTTGTGTTTTATACCTGTGCAATTGTGTAGTACGCAAAATCTAACGATTTTAACATACTTGAATTTTAAATAATTTTATCAAAATGCCGAAAGTGAAAACATCTAACACCAGTCGTTCGTATCAAGAGTTACGTATCCGTATATGGTGAAAATATATTTTCTTCGGATGGGAGTATATTGTTTGGTAAAATATTATGCGAAGTAAAGGTTAAATTATATAATCGATTTACAGTTTCACAACATTAAAACGGATAAACATATTGTTGGCGTTCAATGACTCGACGATCAACAACCAAAAATCCAACAACTTTTACCTTAAATTAATATACATATATGATGTATATACATACATCATATTTTGGTAATTTTTAGTGCATAATTATTGCAAACATATTTAATAGATTTTTAGGGTAAATAATCACCAGCACTAATTATAAGCTTATAAGTAAGGCCCAGGCGTCAATGTAAATGTCTAAAAAAACGTACGAGAACCCCTGAAAAAGTAATATTAACACCAACAATACCATAAAAACGAAGAAATGCAAAAAAATTATATTAGCTTTTAGTATTCGTATGTCATTAAAACACATTATTATAAATTATGTTACATAGTAGTTAAGAAAGCCTCATTTAAGTCGTGTCATAAAGCTTTGTAAAAGTTTTTATTTATAACATATATTTTGTAATTTGATTACCATTCTTTCAATAATCTTAAAATAATTAAAAACAACATGTAGAAAGTGAGTAGAACGAGGAAATAAAAATAGTTCATAAAATAGACAGTCCATCACACCGGGTCATACGGTAATTATTTTTCCATGTAACGTATAGGACAACCTGGTCCATAGATTTCCAGTCTTTTTTACAGTCATCGTACACGTATTTTATCCAATAAAATAAAATACGATTGATTAAATTTTTTATTCTCCTCCGTCATAAACTTTTCCTTTTGAGCAATGCGTACGTGCACACGTGCACGGTGTGCTCCTTAAACTTGCGTCATTAATATTTTATTTTAATACAATGTTTTCGTATAACGGTCATTCGAAACCGATTATTACAATAATATTATAAATAATTTATAAAATAGAAATTAGGTAATTGATATTATTTGATGAGCTCGGGACTTAAAGTGTTTGCACGTTTGTTCGGAAAGTAAATAGAATAAATCTTAATTGATACAAATTTTTGTTTTGCAGTAGGTGTCTGAATTAGGAATTTCAAAGTTTTATCACATATTTTTAAGAATACATACTTTTAAGACTTATTGATTTTTACAACAAATTTTACATTCTTTTTATTTGGACAAATAAAATTTTTAAATAAATGTTATTAAAATACAACCATATAATATCCATCTTTACTTTCTATGAGCTATAACTAATCATATATTTGGCTATTAAGAATATAAATAAATACAATGAACCAATACCCGGATACATTTTATTATTAGTGATAAAATATTTTATTAAAAACAAATTATAATAATAAATGTGTTTCTAGGTATGCATATCTAATTTTTGTTTATTTAAAATGTGAATATTTTAAAATAAATAAACACTTAAGTGCACGTTTTTATATTTGTTACTGTATGGAGTCCGGATTCCAGTTCGTATCGCATACTTCATATTATTACAAACGCAAAAATATCGTTTCCACAATGTTAACGTTTTATTGTACATGTATAAAGTGTTGGATTTTATGATGTAATCTCAATATAAATCATTGTTCCTGAACACTGCCAAGTGTTATATAATATGTATGAATTTAAAAAATACAACTTGCAATAAATTTCGAGATAATGTTTGAATTGATTTCTGGTCTGATGACCAAAACGGTATTTTGATAAAGAATTCAACAGAAATGATTAGAACAACAGGCATTTTCGTCGATTCTTAAAGTGTTACCTAGCGGTCATTAAAAAAAAAAAAAACTCGTTCGTACGACAAAACAACAAATCCTTTTTCCACCTGCTGTAGATAAAAAAAAAAAAAAAAAAAACGATCTACCCGCGACGTACTACAGCTGAAGATGCGACGATGCAACAGTGCACGGTCGTGACCTGTTTGAATTTACCGTGTAGTCGATCCGGTGACCGTCTAAGGTCGCGCGTACAGCATATAATTACCTACTACCTGGACCGGACTCAGTTCAATGCCATCGTTTTGAGAGAGACTTCAACACGCGAGCATAATATTATTATTGTAATACGGACAATCCAGAAAACCCGGGACGACCGAAAACGAGAAACAAAAGGACCACCGGCCGGTCGAGGCAGGCGATCCGAGTACGCGTTTGGTTTTTTTAATTATCCGAGGTAAATTAAACATACGGGTATTGTACGTAGAGTGTATGCCCATTCTGTGTATATTATGTAGAGAACCGATGATTGAATAATTTGTAAACAGAAGGACAAGAGATTTTGTCCAAGTGACGACCTCGGATTTACGGATCCATACCTGAATGGATTATTCCAAACGAACGTTCGTTCAATATTTATGAGATTTCATTCGTTAATACAATCGAAGGTATCGGTTTTTAGTCATGTTGTCGGACAGTCAAAGTACTATTTAGAGTACAAAATTATTCGCGCTGGCTAAACATTGTGTAGGGATGAAAATTTTCGATTACTCAAAAAATACGATGTGTGATGATTATTTTGTATTTGAAACTATCGTTTTCTTATTAGATCATTTATCCATTACCAATGTTTGTGTATAACTGTATACTGTGTGTGTATATTACAGTATACAAGTATCGGCATTGCGTGGTTGTGTAGCAGTAGCACCCAACAGAATATGCGCTATCACCCCTGAACCCCAAGGCTAATCGTTTAAATTCGAAAAAGTCTCTCAAAACGGTTGACAGATGTATCTATAATAGATAATTTTTAATAAATATCTTTTTATAATAAAATTCCAATGTAAAAATAAGTTCACTATACATGATGTAAATATAAATAAGAACTTAGTGTATTTGGAAACGGTTAAGAGTTATTACATGTTACACCGAGTTAACCATTTGTCATGAACTCATGTCGGTTCTCACTTCATAATACGTTACTATACAGGTGAGCTTTTAGAAACATGTAAATGTAAGTAGTCGTAGCAAATAAATTTTTTTTATAATTTTAATAACATAAAATTTTTATAATTATTATTAAAGTGTATAATTAAAATTATAACTAAGTGGGTAGATTGTATTTAAGGTGAAATGGGCTGTAAAATTTACCGTCCTAGACCAGAAACTCTTAAACGCATATGCCTCTACATTATGCATTTATGGTTATGTATAGGTTATAGTCACAAATATTTTAATGTTTGAAGCCAATTCAGTGTATCATACAATTATCGAGCCTAGTGTCACAATTAACTCTATTGTCGTATACATAACGGTACTTAATATATTTTATCCAATCAATGGTTTTACGGGAATAAATAATACTCCTATCTAAAATAATTTTAAAGCTCAAAATTATTATTCAGCTGGTCTATTGATTTTTTACTAAAAAGGATTTTTATTTATTTGTTATTTTCATTTTACGAACGATTTACTACATTGAAAATGTGATTATGATTTATAAAACATTTCACACCGGCTCGTGTTAATATAGTTCAAACCGTTTAAAGAAAGTAGTTGGTTCGAGCTCGCGTTGAACAACAATGTGATGCTATCATTTCGAATAAACTTTCTACCGAAAATGAATTCAAAATAAAAATTACGCGTACAATAAATAAATTGGTTTTAAAACTTGTTGGACTGTTGAAATAACAAATAATTAAGCCATAAAAGTTATTTTTTACAATTAATATTGGATTTGAACTAAAACCAAATGGTCCTATAGGAACAATATGTATAAATAACTATTCATAATCTATTTTTTATTTCAATGATCCAACGAGATTTTAAAATCTATTTATTTATCACATATATTAGTTATATATAACAATTGTTTATACATAATAGTTCTTGAGTAAGCAGTAACGGAGTCGATGGTATAAAAGCGAGTAACTACGAATCATAGCAGAATATATCATGAAAACGATTAGTTTTTTTTAACTCAAAAGTCCAAAACTGCAATGGTATTAATAATAATTTAAGGCAGTGGTTTTCAACATGTGCGTCACGGCCCCCAGGGGCGTCGTCGGTTATTATCAAGGGAGCCGTGTTCGCAGTAGAAACTAAAAATTTTAATTGTAAAAGAATAAATCCCCCCCCAAAAAATATAAGTTTCCTATTAATTAATAATTACATGTTTGTCATTGAATAAATTTAGATTAAAATGATTAAATAATGTAAAAATTTGTTTGTTTTAAATGTTCTTATGGAACCCGTATATATTTCGTTTCAAAATCAATAGGAGCCGTGGACTCAAAAAGGTTGGCAACGACTGATTTAAGGAAATAACTACCGATATTAAAGGACTCAAATTTTTCAGAGAACCTTATTATTTGGCTTTTGTCATATAAATTATGAATTTAAAACTGAGCTACAGTTTACACAAAAATTAAAAACATATTGATATTATGTAGGCACACACGTATTCGGGCTACCTTAAAAGAGTTCCTATATTTTTTATTAATTTATAAGTTATAATCTCGAGCTCCGAAACTCATAGAAAGTGAAATCGGCAATCGCATAGTCATTTATTAGAATCAGAAGATATTTTATTAGAATTGAATTCGGTTCAATTAAATCGAATAAATTTTCTAGAACTGTGTAGTGTAATTAACTTGAATACAAATTAAAAAATTTAGTGAATCGTCATTTCAGTTCAACATAATAATATTGTATGAGAAACAATCTATAGCAATTTTTTATACGAATGAAAGGCATAGCGATGTAAAATATATCATAAATAAAATAATTATAATACACAGAGTTTGGATAAAAACGTATTCGGTTGGGGGATAGAACACGTTTAGGCTAATCGAATTTATTTCTAAATCTGACGTCGTTGAGCAAAAAATCGTTAGAAAACCGCGAGTATAGATTTCTATTTAATAATTCAAGTATTTATATTTTAACTTAAATAATATTGGACGTGTTTGCATGTTCGACTTACTCGGCGGTGATCGATTGATGGATGATAGATAGTCAAAAGTCGCGATTTGCAAACGTGTCGCGTTTCACTGCCTCTGCGGTTGCTGTCTTGCTGCGTGTGTACAGTCGTCGTCGTCCGACACAGTTTGAACTTGACTGCTACTCGGCGTGACCAATTTTGTCTATTAATATGACGGTCGTCGTCCGAGGGGGAGATCCACCGAACGCGCAACAGGTTCTCGTTCGCGGTCCTCCACCTCCCCCCTCTGCTTCCCCCCGACCACCTGCGCGTCATAAGACTTCCGCCGATGTCGAAAATACGTCCGAGACGTGTGGCGCGGTCACTGAAGACGATAAAACGAATCGAATGGATAATTAATTACTAATTAGACTGCCAATTTTATTATTTGGTGACTAAAATATTGTTTTCCTAACATTGGATATATTAGGGGGAGGGGTACGTCAGATTTAAAATCTAATTATTTTTGTCACATAATATAAAATATTGACGGTACTAAAAAATTTCTGTATTTTCGGCGAAAAACAAAAAATGAATCGTACCTATTTATTTAAATGGGGCTGGTTTGCAATGCAGTTGGAAAAAAATGTTTTGAATTATTGGATAGATAGTTTTTAAAACTTGCACGTCTAGTCCAATGTCTACTGCTACCTCCACTTGGATATTACAAAACCAATTTTGTCGGATTGTCATAGCATAAAAAGTCGATCACAAACCAGATTGATTCAAATAAATACTAATAGTTTTTGTTTATTGACAAACAAAACTATGAGCAATATGCTTACGAAATAAAAAATTGACCTGCTCCAACTCGGTCAACTTTCACTAAATTTTAGTAATTTATTTTTATCTATATATTTATTATTATTTTTTATTGTGTACTTATATGCTATTAATAGAATATGAAATTAAACATATATATATATATGAGTATAATAAAATTATTTATATTAAGCATTTAGATGCCTAACATCATTATTAATTACAAATATTATCAATAAGAGATTTGGTTTATGTAAAGCAGACTTTTCGTGAAAATTGTTTTAGATTCTGAACGAAGTGAAGAAGCTAGTGTTTTTTACAATGATGTTCATTATTTTTCTTTCTTTATATTCTGTGTACATTTTTTCGTACGGAAATACTTGTCCAAAAGTTTCGATCAGCTACTTTTTGAAACCGGATTTGCCTCTAGTTGATATTTTAAAGATGCCATTTTTTGAATTTGTCAATTTTTTAATTTTTTTTGAAAAACTATTCAAAATTTAACAAAAAAGACTTGAAAACCATAATTTTTTGTTCAAAGTTTTATGAAAATTTAAAAGTATATGGACAATAACATGAAAAAATTTTGAAAATGTGAAAAAAAAATTTCTAACATTTTTTTTCATTAAATTGTTTTTCCTTTTCTTTATTTATTAGAAAAAAATAATAAAGTAAAGTAAAGTATGACAAGAAAGCCGGACATACTTTGCACAATGGCTATTCTTCGTTCTTCGGGACTCGGGTCAGGTTCTCTTGGTGGATGTGTTGAAAATGACAACTATTATTGTACTTTATATCATTAACTTCTTTCGTTCAGAATCATCTGATTGGAGAAATGATTTATCGTTTCTTCAAAATTCTACTCATTTACCGAGTGTAATTGACCCGAGGAGTGAAGAATATCCATGGTGCGAAGTATGTCCAACTTTCTTTTTTTTATGCTTTACTTTATTTTACTTTTTTTTGTTACACTTTATTTCTCACCTCAATTTTTTTTTCTTGTAGTTAGTTAATATAAAACTGGTTCAGTGAAAAATACATTTTTTTTTTTGTAATTATAATAAATTTTATTATTGTTAAGTAAAAAACTGATGCTCCACTCCAAATTTAAAAATAATCTGTGTGTGTGTGTGTGTGTGTTTTTAAAAGCACTTAGTATGGCGTTGTAATAATAAGTTATGTACTTTCCACAGCATTCATACTTGCACAGCAAATTGATTATCAAACCGAATTGTCCCCTCGTTGCATATCAAGCAGAGGTTTGATATCGATTTGAATCGAGCGCGAAGCATGTGAGCGGAGTTGCGGAGCGAATCGATGCTCAATGGCATTCACGGGGTCTTACATACGGGGTATAAAGACACTCAAATATTTGTAGTCTTCGTAGATATACCGAGTAGTGATAAGTGCTGATAAGTGGAGCTGTCTCTAGACGTTCGGGGGGGGGGGGGCAGTTTATATACACCTTTTTTTACCTAGATTTTAATCAGGGCGCAGTTTACATAAAAAAAATATTATTTGGGCGCAGTTTGTCCATGTACGCTCAAAATACAAAGTATAAACTAAACTGATCTTCAACCATCCTCCCTTTCCAATTCAAAAATTATGTCTACACTACAGATTATAGGTATATGATAGATGTTATTAAAATCTATGCTATATAATAATAAGAAATGACCGTATTTAATTAATATACCGTTTTTATACTGAGAAAACACAGAGGCGTAATTATTGGAAGAGACTGGAAAGTTTTTTTTTTTTTATATATATAGTCATGTTTCATTTATTTTATTTTGTTTTGTTTATTGTTAATTACTCAAGTAAAGTAAAATTTTTAAGTTTAAATTTTTTAATAAATTTTTTAGGAAAAAAAGTGAAGTAAAGTTAGTTCATTATAGAATCGAAAATCATCAAAACAAAATTGACGTACAAGAGTGGACCTTTTTGTGATTTTCCATCTCCAAAAGAAAATAGCATTTGCTTCAGACTTCAAACTTTACCTTTAACATAAAAACGTAACACAACGACGTGAGTCGTAATTACACGTGAGAGTGAAAGCACCGATTTGACGTGTTAATCCCCGAATGTTTCCATGAAATGTTTACGTTAAGATTCCCTGGAAGTTTCTCGGAATCGCAGTATTATTTCGAATGTTATCGATGACTGGGCGAGTAGACACCGGCCAAGTTTTTTTTAATCACCGTTCACACGAATATGCTAATTACTATGCGAACAAGCAAGCGTCCGTCAAAGAAAAGAGGAACACATTGTTTACGTTCCGAAGAGGTACGTGCGTCTCGTCTCGGACTCTTCGGAAGGAAGCTCGGTCAGACTTCCTTGTTGTTCTCAAACAATAAATCAAGGACTACAATCTCATTCGTACCAAATAGTTGTTTAAAGTCCGTTCTGGGAACTTTCACGACTCTATAAAATATAAAAAAATTAAACGAAATAATGCAACGAAACTATAACGTGGTAAACATTTGGCATCGATGTCTACTTAGAATTTTTCTGTTTCATGTCACTGGTTTCAATAATTCCATTAATTATAGTGTGCTGTAATAACGATTTTATTAAAATTGTATTTAATTTCAAAATAAAATGCTTGAAAACCACTGGTACATTTAAATATTTTTAATTCTAATATGTATATACAAATTTCATTATAAAATATTTTTAAGTTTTATTTTCTAGAATTTATTTGTGTTTAATATATATATATATTGTACTCGAGATAAAAAATAAATAAGATGCAATATAAAATGTTTTCTCGTAAGTAGTATTTATTTAAATATTTTTTGTATGTAATTGATTTTTTTTTTTAATATTAAACCTATATCTTTTCATTTATTTAGGATAACACTATATGATATCGATAATGTACATGGATTATATCGATATTCAAAATTATGTTGTTGCCATTTATATAATTTTTATTAAAAATTTCTTGATTTTTTAAAGCTGTGCTTGTAATATTATTATTTTGGTTATAAACAAATCTTTGACTCATTTTTAAAAACTATTTAAAAATATAAGATTTAATATGAGTAGAAGTAAATATTTTTACTTCAAGATTTTTTGGTGCTTCAGTTACAATCCTAACGTCATAAAACGTAAATTTTTATTTAAATACTTCTTTATCTACATATTTTTTTTAGCGTATAATATAACAGTTAATAAACGATTTAAGTCTAACCGTTTCGTTGTCTAAACACACGCAAATAATAAATGTTAATTGAAGGGGTCAGTGGATAAAGGTGTTAACTGACATTTTTTCAAAAATTCATTTTATTGCATGTATGAAGGTGTTATAGAGTAATAAACATTATATCAGTCTGATAAGTTTTTAATGTTCGTGGTTACCGAAATAATAAATTGATAAAGGTGTTATTTTTAGAAGAACTGATCATTAGTTGTAGTGGATAAAGGTGGTAGTGAATGTTAACTCTTTAAAACAAAGTGTTATTGGATATTATCACCTTTATCCATGCTATAATTGTAAAAACGTTGTGATGTTATGTGCAAACATCACCAACTTTTCCACGCGAGACAATAGTGGATTGTTTTTACTTTAATTTGTCATCTGTTTGTTTTATTATCATTATTCATTTTCGTTTGTTTGATATCGTTATCATTTGTTATTTTTATGTTGTCGCATTAAAACTTGCATTTAATTTTGTTTGGATTAATTGATTCAATTAACATCCATTTAATAGTTATTTTATTGTGTTATATTATATATTTTACTCTATACATTATGAGTTCTCGAGCAAAATATCTAGTGGACAAAGCAATTGAAAATCAAAATTGATTTGTTTAATATTTGAAAAAAGTAAATTTTATTTTTTGTTTTTCATAAAAAGAGTACAAGTGGTATTATGAAAAATTTCTTTTATGAACATTGTTTAATTACATTCTGTTTTTTTTTTTTTTAAGTTTTTTTTTATTTTGTTTAAGTTT
>JAIPRM010006309.1:0-18925 GCA_025469315.1 Stegophylla sp. TES_Ste_2020 | reverse complement strand
CACGTGCAACAATAGTTTTCTATCTATTTTATTATATTTTGAAAATTCAATATTTTCGGTTATTATATTAAATACCTACTATTTCACCTATAAGATCAAATAATGTTTGTGGCCGAGTGGAAACGATTCAGGCTTTGAACGTGCAGTACCGTTCGATTCTCGCCCGGCACTTCAGATTTTTGCATTTTTTTTTCGAACATTTTTTTTTTCTTATATTATTAACTTCCTTTGTTCAGAATCGTTTTACTGAAGAAATAATTTATCGTTTCTTTAAAATATAATACGCCCGTCAAGAGAATACCACCTGTCGTGCGAAGTACACCCCTCGTGCGAAGTATGTCCGCTTTTTTTACATTGTACCTATAATATATTGTAATAATCTATGTAAATTTCTATATAAAATACAACATATTTGATTTAATTTTGCAAATGCCTGTTTAAAAAAATATTTATTACTCAATATTTTCAAAAAACTTATACTTAATTAATCAAAAGAGAAATATGTTTCTTATTTATTCATAATCTTCTTTTTTCTTCACATAATGAATAAATATATATATCTCATCTGTGATCACTGATCTGTATATGTACAGTCTTCAAAAAGTATACAATATAGTAAGTTGAAACAATACAAATAATTTCCCCAATTCCCCCTCCCTCGATTAGTCAAATAAATTGGCACTTAACTGTAGATATAAATAATTGAGGTATTTACTTTGGAAGTTATTCACACATAAATTTCAAAAAATTTTGAGTAACCAAAAATAAATTATTTTGAAAACTAACTCATATTTTACTCACTACAAGCTATAAAAGTGTTACTAGGAATATATAAATATAAATAAGAATAAAGTTGTCCTCAGAAGACCTTAAAACTCACAGTTTTACGCCTTAGTTTAAAAAATTTTGACAGTGGGTATTCCTGGGCCCCCACTTAGTTAGAAAGTATTGGATACATCACAGATCCACCGATACAAAGGGGCCTAAAAAATTAATCCGCCCCGGGCACCAAAGGGTCTAGGTCCGCCACTGAAACAGTTATAAGAGCATGATTTTTGTAAAAAGGTATACGCAATCGTGTTGTGTTTGCTTGAACATAAAATGTTAATAGTGCGTAATCGTATCGTGTTTTTTTCAGGTAAAGAGGTAAAAAGTGTACAATCATGCTATATTTTTTGGGATCCAGTGACTGCCTATTTGGTGCTAATGAGAAAAGCGTTCAGAAAAATATTTTGTGACATGGCTCTTACAGGTTTGATATTTATTGTGTTTGTTATCCTCTCGATTATTCTCTAGTTCTCCAAGCACTCAATGATTCTAACTTGTAATGATACGCGCAACATTGCACTAGTATTCTTGCATCACACGATCATAATAAATCACATGTAATGCCACATTTTAGAAAATATGGTCACAACAACATTAAATATTGTACCTTAGATATTAACTCATCAAACAGATTGTAAATGAAACCGCATTTTCATCCCCATAGAATTAAGCACCGTACACGATTGTCAATTATCATGCAAAACAACAAAAACATTATAAAACTGTCTCACTCGGGGACAATAACACAATTCTTATCTAAAATATAAATACAACTTAAATGCCGAAAAAGGCTTCAGTCTGTGAGTCTGTGAATATCCACTAAACCGTGCTGCCGCCGCTTAGTGCGATGTTCACTACTCCCTTCTCTTTATGTTCTATAATCGTGTCTTTGTGTCGCAGAAGTGTGTAAGTCTTTTAAAACAAAAAAAAGCGCGTCTATAATTTTTTGAATTCTACCTGATCATCCTAAGTCCTTGGAACCCGTATGCCATCTAATCGTAGGCAAATGATAAACCTTGCGTTTCTCTCCTCCATCTTAAGCGGAAATATTTATCATCCCCAACGTCTTTCACACGTATCACTTTTAAAATCTTTCAGCGTGTATTACAAGTTACTCAATCACATATTATATCCTTCAATTTTTTACTGCATAGCTCCTTAATTTTCCTATTATCTGTCTAGTACACTGCTAATTCGGACACCTCTTTCATTTTTTTTTTTGGATCTGATCGTTCATTACCTACGAATTTGATCAAATATGTGTTACTTAAATATATTTTTCTTTTCTCTAATCTATACTAATTGCAATGTTCATTGTTCGTAATATAACAGATTCATCAATTATATTGTAGTTTTTTACACAACAGAGTTTACGTCCGTATAAACCGTATAAGTTCATAAACACAATAATATACATTTAAATCGATTCAAATAAAAATGTCTGATTTAATCTCAGCTTAATCTTCTCAGAGAAGGATAAAAAAAAAATAAATCAATGTGCATTTGGTGTTTTATCTTGGGGTATATGGACCGTTATTTTTACTGTTTCGCGGACAGTGGTCAAGAAAATTTAATTATTTTACTTTCGTTTTCGAATTTTCCACAGGAGGATGAAATTTCCATCGTTCGGTTTACGCAATGCGTACATCGTTTTGACCGCGATCTGTTTCATCGTCGTTGTGTTATCGATTTTCTTATTCAGTTCATCAAACTGCAAGGTTAGAAACTCGACCCCGATCAAAATCTTGGTCACTGACAGTCCTAAAGACGACGGTGAATGTCGTCGGACCAAATTGCTCGATCCCGCCGAAGTGCCTCTTAACCAGTCAATATTTTTCATCGAGACCAACAGACAGGCCACTGCGCACCAGTTGATGCACAGACAGGCGTGTTCGGTGGAGTCGGCGGCCAGGTATAAAATGTCTAATAATTATTGATGTTCAGTCGTTGTGCTTATATATTATACGCCAGATAAACAAATACAAACACGTTTGTAATTATATTGTTAAACATGTCCTATTGATTTAAAACACTAATGTTTACGTTTTACCTAATATCGTATTTGAAATTACTTTTGGACGTGATAATTCCGCTTTGTGCTTACTAATTTATTACGAAGGTATAAGGCCGTATTGTGGACATCATCGATCGTTTTAATAATCAACTGAACATGGTTTTTTATAATTATTTATAATAACAAATTCTGATAATATTGATGAAATGTAAATAGGTATATGATTACTAATGTTACTTCGACAAGCGGTATATTATAATTGACAGTAACTACATACAGTTTGGAATGGGTTCAATTAATAATAATGGTCCTTAATTTCATGTATTAAAAATAAATAAATGCGTGCAGTATCTATATTAATGATTTTAAATTATAGCATTTAAATACAATTTTAGATTCTGAGTGGAGTGAAGGAACTAGTGTCACGTTTTTGTACGGAAATACTTGTCGAAAAGATTTAACCAACAACTTTTTGAATCAGAATTTTGCTCTAGACGGTACTTTTAAGATATAATTTTTTGAAGGTCTCAATAGTTTTTTCAAAACTTGGAAATTTTTTTGTTACCCTTTTTTTCTTTTCTCGTGTAATAATAGGATATGAATTTGACTGAGTAAAAAATATATAATATGTATATTTTTATAAGAAACATTTCATTTATACAAAAAAGTACCTTTTAAACTTACTAATTAAAAGTATAATAAAAAGATATAGGGACAACATAAATAGGGGAATGGATATAATCAAAAATAATTGCATAACATATTTTAAAACGTTCAATTTGTATTTGGTTTAGGGTCAACCCCGATCGGCTCGTATTCGTCTTGTTTCTGAGCGGACAGTTCGAGTGTACCAACGACACAACGACGATGGCTTCACTGCAACACTATCCCAATATTCGTTTTCGTCACATCGATTTGGTTACGTACGTCTACGGCACGTTGCTCGAGGACTTTATCATGTCCGGGATCATGGACGAGGGATTGTGGCAAGTTGAGCAATACAGCGACATGTTACGCTTACTGACACTGTGGAAATTTGGTGGCATTTACATGGACTTGGACGTGGTGTCTCTGAAGCCTATGCCTTTGATTAATTTTATCGGTGCCGAGTATCCGGAAAACTTGTTGGCCAGTTGCGTCATTGGCATGCAATCTCGCGACACTGCAGAGGAAGCGATTCGCATGTTCATGTGAGTACAGTGTAAGCAGGGCCCGGGTGTTGATGTCAGAAAAAACCAATAAAACGAATGTATACAAAAAATTGAAATAACTAAAAAAAAAAAATCTCTAAAATTGGGCTTATTAAACTAGAACCTCTTAAAAATTAATTTGAATTCGAAAAGATAAAAAAAAAAAAGAAACATCGTGGCTATCATTGGACAGCCAATGGAAGTTAAACCTACAATATAATATGATGTTAAATAAATAGCATATAATATTTATTAATAATTATACAGTCATTGTTTTCACTAAAATATTTTTATACCTATCGGTTTTATGTTGTTTCCGATTGAGATTCGTTTTGGTAATGATTTTTCGTGGCGGTCAGCTGTTTCTCACCAGTTTACACCCCTCCCCTCCCCTCCAAGCAAGCAAGTCCCGTCATTAGAAAATTAAGATAAAATATTTTTGAAATTGTTTAAATTACTTAATACTTAAGCAAGTAAATTATTTACTTCTGAAACTTTTAATGAAACATTCAAATCATACTATTGTTATAGTCGTACAAAGTATATTATAGTCAATATTTAAATACTTAAAGTGAAAGGAAAATAACAGGCTCGTTAATTTTTTTTTTTTTCATACCTGAAAATAATAGTTTAAATTGACACTACGTGAAAATACAAAAAATAACCTTAAGTTTTAGAAAACGTTCCTAAAAAATTGTATATTAATCAGACGCATGTAAAGTATGTAAAGACTTTTAAAAAAAATCCAAGTCATCAACTTTCCGGTTCTATTGATACAAATGTAAGACGGTCGATGATCTTTCTTCATAGGGGTGCGCTGTGCATATTGTTTCTGGTAGTGTATTCCTCCCGTTTTATTCGTGTACTACCACCAACACGGTCGATGGTGCAAAAAGTATATAAGAGTTACAGGATGTTATTACAGTGATCTCATTTTAAAATAAAGTTTTTAGCAACTTTTTCTTTTTTTTCGTTCATAGTTCTCGTTTTATTTTATTGTTATTGTCGTGTTATGTTTTGTTAGTAACAAAATACAATAACTGTAAAAAATTTACAATTTATAAATCACACACTTACACATACACTTGACGGTGCATAGTGAGATATTTGTTTTCTAAAAACTCTTCAATTATCTTTTAAAAAACTAAACTTGTTACCGTTTCTTATTTGACGAATATCATTAACAAAGACTAGATGTTCTTGTACCATTAGCAACCTTATATTTTCAATTAAACTTAACTTAGAACTCGGTATTAAATTACAATTTTTTCGGAATTTTTATCAATATCGATTTTGAAAATCAAATATTTTGCTTCACAATTTTTTCTAGGAATTTTCTATACATTTTTATTTTTGGGGTAGCCAATATATTTATCCATAAAAATATATTTATATCTAATTTATATTTTTGACTACGTTCTAAAAGTTCAATTTTTTTTTTACTTTTTTAATTATTTGGGTTACTTTAGTGAATTACTGAGAGATTAGTTGGGTAAAAAACAAATATTTTGTAGTATAAATTGTTTTGAGAAGGTAGATCAAATATTAGTTTTAATTCAAGGTCCACGCGCACACTGCACACTCTGTCTCGTACAAAGGCCGTTATTTGACAAATGATTGTGATAAATACGTATTTTTTCCAAAAATCAGTGATAACAGCGATAAATAATAAAATGATAAATACATATAATAACCTTCAAAATATTTTCAATTTCATTTTTTGCTTATATTTGACATTCATACTTGGTATTATTAACCACACTAATCACATAGTAATTATTATTACTATTCATTCAAAAAATAATATAGTGAAATAATTTAAATTCCATTAAATTTTGATTATTATCGTTTCCCCCCCCTCCCCCCAGCCATTCATATGTTTTCTAATCAGCGTCATTGGCACTACTTGCAAATCTTCATAGTGTCTTCTTAAATGAGCGGAAAGACGATCGCTATATTTTTTTATTCAAGACGTTCATTTTTGAAAATGATTTTCCACTTTTTAAGAAAGAACTCAAAATTTTGGAAGTCGTTGTCTAATAAAATTATTGTTGTGCGAGCTGCACAGTGAAGTGCCGAGGGCCACTTGCGGCCTGCAGTTTGACGATCATTGAGTTATATCATTTTTGTTTTTTTTTTTTTTTTCTTCGCAGAGACGGCTGGGACGGAGAGGTGTGGATAAAAAACGGTCCATTATTGCTCACGAATTTAATGAGAATGCATTGTAAGACCGAAGACGTGCCGTCCATGTACTCGGCAAAGTGTGATAGATTTATTGTGTACCCGCCAGACGCGTTCGGTCCAATCGCCTGGTACGACTGGGAAACTTTGTTCAACTCGTCGCAAGTGGAATTCGTAAAGGAAAAACTGAAAAAAAGTATGGCGATTCATTTTTGGAATAAATTGACGAAAGAAAGATTAATCGAACACAACAGTTTCGTTCCATACACGTATATCGCTAGTGAAAACTGTCCAAAAGTATTTAACACAGTCGTTGATTATTTTTAAGATGTTTAATTTTTAAAAAAAAAAAAAAAAAAGAAATATTTTAATTTATGTTAAGAGTCTTGTACATTTTTGTTTTATACATTTTGTCATAATAAAAAAAAAAAAAAAAAAAAAAATCAATGTTCGTATTAATTAATAATTTCGATAGTGTAATTTTGACTCACATGAAATGAACGTGGTCAATTCGACGCATTTTTTCATAATATTTTTTTCCAGGAGCATATGAATTTTTTATGTCTAATCAAGATATTCAAAAAATTAGTTATATATTGATAAAATAATTAAATATGAAAATTGTGTTGTAAAAATATAAAAATCATGTGAGTATGAAATGTTATTTTTGAAAAAAAATTGTTAATATGCATAAAGTCTTTCCAAGATCAACAACAATGAAAGAGAGCATAATTCATAACTGATAGATTTTACAACACTATTCAACATTTTCATTTTTTCTTTTGTGTATACATACTGACTTATAGATTTTTCTTTAAAAATAACATGTCATACTCATAAGATTTTTATATTTTTACGATATAATACAATTTAAATATTTAATTATTTTAACAATAATATTAATATTTTAATCCATCCATTTCATCGTGGCTGGTGAGTGACGTCTTGGGTGATGGCAAAATATGTTATTCTAATAATATATTTACTATGTATTCTTTTTTTTGTTGCTATAATGAAGATGTATGCGAGTTGTCTTAGTTTTTCCACTCGTATATTCCATTTGAAATTTTGATCTATGATTATATCCCAAGATGTATGATAGAATAATGTTTAATTAATTTTGGACAGGTGCATGTTAACTTGTTGCAATATCAATAGAAGATGTTTTTGCACTGTAAAATACAAATTTGTACAATTTGTTTTGAATAAAAATAAAAAGCAAACAATTTTAATGACGACGTATCAACAAGTAATGAAAATCAAAAAATTGTAGCAATTGTACAAATTTTTTACCGGAGTAAAATTTTCTAGGACTTGCATTTCATATTTACGTAGATTTCGTATTTCAATAAAGTACAAATATATATATATATATATATAACCAGTAGGTAACCATTAATAATTCAGTTCTAGTAAGAGTTCGGATTGGGTTCGTTCGCGTGTGACGAACTAACGACAGATGGATGTATTTCACAGAGTTATTTATTTAACAATCCAAGGTAAATGAGATACCACGACAACGTTATACGGATAGAAATTAATCATGACATGAGGTTGCAGTGAGAGGCGGCCGAGAGGGGGGGGGGAGAAACAGCAAAGATTGAAGACTTGGAATACCATATGTTCATTGCAAATGCGTGTGGTAAAAAATGAAAAGTCCTACTAGGCTTTTGCGAAGCAAAAAATTTTAAAAGTCCCAACATTCTTTTATCTTATCTGGAATATTCTTTGATAGATATTAGATTAAGTATAAGAAAACCATTATTTTTTTTTAAGTTAAAGTTCATGAAAATTTGAACATAGGTAGACAATGATATAAGAATCAATTTGGTGCAAGAAAATTTGAAAAAAAAATTTTGAACATTTTTCTAACACTTTTTTCCCATTAATTATTTATTCATTTTCTTTATTTATTAGATAAAAAAAAAAAATAATAAATAATGTAAAGTATAGACAAGAAAGCCGGACATATTTTGCACCATGGATATTCTTCACTCTTCGGGTCAGATACTCTTGGTATGTTGAAAATAATGACTATTATTATTCTTTATGTTACTAACTTTCTTCGTTCAGAATCGTCATATTGAAGAAACGATTATCGTTTCTTTAAAATTCTACACACCCATCAAGAGTATCTGATCCAAAGAGTGAAGAATATCTGTGGTGCGAAGTGTGCCGGGCTTTCTTGTCTATACTTTTTACAATAAATTTAATCGACATAGATTATTTTATCATAAAATTGTTAAAAATACTCAGTAAAACACTGAAAATAAATGTTCTGAATAATAAATTGAAGTTCCGTTGAAATTTGGAGGAGTTCTGGAAATTTACCTCTTCTGGTTCTTCATTGTTTATGATTTTATAATGAATCAAATCCCGATTTTTTGAAAGATATATTTACACTTTTAAACATTTTAAATTGTTAATATTTTCTCTGATTTTTGCTCAGCTTATCTTGAAACTATGTGCATTAAATTATTTTGTTTTTTTAAATATTTCACTTTTAACTGAACGCCTTTTCACGTTTGATTCAACTCGCTCAAGTTCATTTTTTAATTTACTTGCGCCCCTTTGTACGTATGTACGTATTATGTTATTTTAACTTTTTCCATACTTATATGATATTATATATTTTAATCAGTTTTAAACTTTTACATAATATTTGAGAGAAAAAGTATGATTTGTTGGTGCATATTATTAACGTGTGATGTTTAAATGGAAACACGATTAAAAAAGTTAATAATTTACAAGGTAAGGAACAAGTCATTTTTTTCACTATGAGTCAATTATTTTTAGTTGAGTCACTAAAAATCACTATTTATATATTATTGATCATGAAGTCATTTTTAAATTAAGTCATTTCATAAGAAACATCAGTATTAGAAAATATTGTTTGTATCCTAAATTTGTCAATAAGTTTTTTTAAATTCAATTTATAAACACATATGCATTTATTTGTATCAGGTTGCCAAGAAATAGTTAATAACTGATTATTTGAATAATTTAATCATAGATGATAATATATTATTCCTAGGGCCTTGGTACATAACATATATTATATATTTTATATATCTATCTATTTTATTTAGAATCTATTCTTAATAATGGAGACAGAAGAGTTAAATCGTTGATAATAATAACTTAATTTTATCGGGGGTGTAAAAATTCACTAATATATCACAGAGGTAAATTCATATGGGCTTAAGTATAACGTTAAACGCGATTGTAAATTGTATTCGTGTTTACCTAATATTTTTTTGGTCCTATTTTCGAAAAAAAAAACGTTTTCAGTTTTAAAATTAGATTATAAGTACATTCTTAATCTATGGTTTTAATTATCATAACAATTGACCCGATTTCATCGAAACGCAATGGCAACCCATTAATTATGTCTGTTTTAGTCGTAGTGGCATAATGGAGATTTTTTTCAGTGGATGATTTTTATTCTTATAAGTTGCTCCGATCGAACATATTTTAACTATTATAGTTTCGTACTATTCGTCTGATGCGTAACACGTATCACCGATTTTTAGGCGCGTACTGGAATATATATATATATAAATAAATCTTCGAGTTAAGTATAATTGGGAGTGTTAGAACTTGCGACAAAGATTTATACGGCTTGAAAATATTTGTATAATTAAATTTTGAATTTTTGGTGCGTCGAGTGTGCGAGGGGATGTATGTAGAGGGAACTCGGTTACCCTGGCACAAACGAGTTGGACTTCGGTGCTATAAGTGTTAATTATTATTAAGCTTTATATTTTTATAAACTTTTAATGTTACTTATGTGAGTTAACAGCATTTCGTTTTCCTTCGCGAAACACAACGAAGTTACTAATTTAACTTAATTGTTTTTACTACTTAACGTTTTTATGATAGAAAAACTAATCTCACCCTCAGTTTCACCCCCGAAGAAAACTCGTAATTTTCGGTAGACCCTCGTTAAGTTTTCCACTAGTGAGAGAGAGCAATTACGATTGAGTATTGACCGTTGGAGAAGGTAAGTTCACTATGGCAAGGGATTTCAATGATAATATTACGTTATAAAGTAATGTGTATTACATTTTTTCTATACACAAAACTCCACAGGCCAGTTTACGCGTTGGTACTTTATTCAGTACTTATAGGGTTCCAGTGAAAAAAATTGTTCGCAATAAACTCCAAGAGATCTGTTTTCGGAATTATTTTCAGTGTTTTCAAAAACAAAGGAAATCTAGATCACTTTTTATTATAAAATACTACAAATAGGTAATACCGGAAACTAGATTTTATGAAATTTAGTCGTCAATTATATTTTCGGTAAATTGAAAATAATAAAATCCAGAGGAGGACACGTGTCCCTCCTTGCCTTGTCCAAACGGCGCCCATGTCTACCATAGGTAAGTTTAGTATCGAAGAAATAACAATTTGGATTTTTAGTATCTATATTTTACCATTCCAATGTTCTTAAAAATAAATAAAAGTATATACACATTTACAATAAAGATCCAATAAATAATCATTTAATTCAGTTAATCAGAAACATTTTCAAAACCTACTTCAATTTACGGATACACCATTTTAACATCTCAAAAAGTCAGCCGAAAGATGGTACATTTCAAAAATCAATAAAAATTAAATTTTGTATGTTTATGGTCTCATATATATTTTTTAAATTTCTTTTTGTTTTAATATCATGTATTTTATAATTTAATAAAGAATAATTGTTGGGCATATAAAAAAGTGTTTCTTTGTTTGTAATATTAGTAAACTAACCTTACTGGCTAGCTCAGTCGGTGGAGCACGAGGATCTTAATCTCGAGGTCGTGGGTTCGAGCGCCACTTGGTCAACTTCATTTTTATTTCAATTAATACTATTAAAAACATTAACTATAAGTTTTTAACCAGTTGATTCCCACTTAGTTAAGTGTGTTCATTGATTTTATAAAATTATAAGTACAATATTACAATAATATAAAATATAATATTATGAATGGTTTAGTTTTTTTTAATGGTTAGGCGAAAAATATAATGAATGGGAGAAAAAATATATAATTAATTTTTTCTTCCACAATACTCACTTTTGCTTACCAGCTGATGTTGTCTTATTAATTGTTGCCCAAGGCGTAGTCCATTTAGTTAATTAATAGGTCTATGGTATATTATCTATGTCTTAAACTGTGGCCGTCGATAGTGCAATTTCAATAGTAAAATGAATTTTTAATAGCAATTAATTATATTAATATTCTCTCACATCTCTGGGCGCCCTTTCCTGAACATTGTACTTAATTGATATTACTGTAATAGTACGTCTTGGCCCGTCATTATATTTTGTATACTTATTTTGTTTTTGTACTTTATTGGTCACCCGTCCTCCGAATGAAATTTGTATATTACACAACAGTGAAAAATCTGGGTAAAAAGAAATTGGTTATTATTAGTAGGCTAACCGCCATAGCCAGTAGGAGCCTAGTGAATGATGTTGTTGATATTCTGTGTTAGTATAATAATGTTATATTGACATGTATTATGTAACTGCAATCATTGACAGTTATTACCTACTCTGAGATAATGAACTTGGAACAATGAATTTGGAGCTCAAAATATGCCAGTCCGTGTTATGAGAACGAAGAACGAAAATGAATGAACGTGAAGAGGTGTACCTCCTGCCCATGTGGAATATGGCAGAAAAAATAATAGGTAGTAATAAATAATAATTACTCTTTCGGAAAACTCGAGCAAGAATTTCAATCCATGGACTCTTGTGTGTTTCTGAGTACGTTTCACATGATCGGCGTATGATTTTAAGTGCAGGAGTAGTTTTGAGTTTTCATATCGCCCACTCAATAATTATAATAATTAGTGAAAAGTGGAAATAGCTTGACCTTTGACCCAAGAATATCTCGGCGGTATGTTACATTTTACTAAAAAGTTATTTTAGATTTTAAAAGCTTATAATTTTTAAACATCTGATCGAAAATGAAAAAATAAATGTAAAAATTTACAAAAAAAATAATTTATATATTATATAATATTATAAAATATTTTCTCGATCCAAATCTCGAAAATTCGTTTTATCGAAGAAATGATTTATCATTTTTTTTCTTAATCACATTCACCATAATCTACCCGAGGAGCAAAGAATACAAATGATGCGATTTTTTTTTTCGCAGACGCGAAGAGATGATAAAAACATTTAGTTTACTTGAAATCAATCAGGGTTGAGGCCTTGCGGATATTTTCAAGCAAAAATATTTCACTACAATCTATAAAATATATAATTTCAACATTTTGCAACCAAGAAAAATGCATAATATTATACAGGCGATATATTTAAAATATTGAAATAATTTAATAAACAATTGGAATTTAAAACCTATGCACATTTTCGTAGCTATTGTTTCTTTTTTCTTTATTTCTTTTTTTTTCGTTTGATTCTGACGATAATTAATTTATTGATCGTTCTAATTGACATGTTCAAAATTTGCCTTAAATTCGATTTCGATTTACTCAAACAGTTAGACCCACTAAAATGTGTCCGATTGACGCAAGTTAAACTTACTTATTCACTAGTCGGACCTGTGTGTGTGTGTGTGTGTGTGTGTGTGTGTGTGTGTGTGTGTGTGTGTGTGTGTGTGTAAGTCGATGGTCAGCGGTCAGCGGATGACGCAGGACGGGAATTCATAATAAAACGAGGACGAAAGGGCTGGAATCGAAAACGAGCCCAAGTACTACAGCGAATGAATACAAATGAAAATTCATAAACAGAATGAAAAAAAAATATGCACGTTTAGAACGTGAGGAGAAGATGGACCGGAGGAATAGTAAAATAATGTCATATCGCATAAACAAGTGTAATAATAATATTATTGGCAATTCGCAATACATATGTATACATTATACAAGCAATATGTACATTGGGTACATTCGAATACGTTGAGTATAATAATATACGAACGAAGGATAAACGAGTATGTACATCGTCCTCGTATAGTATACTAGTATAAGTACGACGTCTCTTGGTCGTTCAAAGCACAAAATGAAAAACAACAGTATAGCAAACGCTGTAAATACGCGAGGAACATGATATAATACATGAATTTATATTGAAAAATCTGAAGCTCAATTGGAAACTAAGCTTAATGATAATATACAATAATGTATTATTGTAGTAGAGGTAGGCTTTATATATTGGTAATGTATTGGCTTTTACAAAAAAAAAAAAGATAAAACCTAAACTTCGCACCTCGGGTGGGTACTCTTGGCGATTGTGTTGAATTTTAAAGAAACTATAAATCATTTTCTCAACAAAACGATTCTGAGCGGAGCTTCAATTGAAACACAGTAATAATTATCCGTTTTGAAGTATTGAACTTAAATGTTGAACTAAAAATTATAGGGTTACATACAACATTTAAGAAAAATAAAAATTAATTTTAAAATATTCCCTTACTAAATAATTTCAAATTACAATAAAATATAAACATCATTATAAAATATTAAAGCGGCTCAAATGATCGTAAATCAACATTAATTCATAATAACATAATAATTAGTCCTAATGTTTATCAGTGTAAAGGAGATATGGGAGTTTTATTCCTTTCAACAATTATAAAATTTTTTATTATTAACAAATATATTTAATTTTTACTCAGCTAGTTTTGTAATATCTTATCAATAAAGATCAGGAAAAAATTTGAGATGAGAAAAAAGTGTTAGAAAAAAATTACAAAAAAAAAGTCACATATTTTAAATTTTCTTTCACCAAAATCGTTGTCATCATATTGCATATCTATATTTAAATTTCCAAAACAATTTTAAAGGCATTTTTATCATTTTTTAAGGGCGGACTTTTTCAAATTTTGGAAAAACTATTGAAAATTTCGAAAAATCTAAAATATCTATCTAGAAACTTTTGAATAACTATTTCTACAAGAAGATGCGTGCACAGAAAAAAAAAAATAAAGATCATTGTAAATATATTATATGACGTAGTCCAAATCTGCGTCCTCCACTGTACGTACTACCCAATATTATCATTCAAATAATAGGCGACAAAGTCAAAAAGAGTTCCCCATAAATACTTTTTTAATGTGAAACAATATTAATTTTAAAATATTAGTAATTTAGTTAAAGAGGTTGTTGATTACATTAAAATCAATGGTACTTAGATGAAAATATTATTTCTTATAAAATAAAAACAAGACCTTAGACTTTAAACGTAAATTGTCATTTTTCACACATTAAACTATAACTTCATATACAAATTTATTCAGTAAATTAAAACTGCGAATTTTGATGATTTTCGTCAATATATAGCGGGGTAAAAATTGTATTGTCGATAAAACATTATCAGCAAGGAGTGGGAGTCGTAGAACGAAGAAAGCAAGTGATCATCTCTTTGCCCTCCTCCCCTAATAGTATGCCCGTGGAAGGTACGAAATTTACGTTATTACTTTTGATTTCAATAATAATTAATAATATCCAATTAAATCCCGAATTATTCATGCCACGGACAAAATCAATAATAATTACAGCGCGATACTACTGCTATTTATACGTCAACTCGGCTGTATACATTTAATATTACGTAATATTATGTTTTTATCGTATTCGTTTTCATTATATCTTCGTCTCGAGATACGTTCAAGAGCAATTTCTCATTACTTTCGTAAATGTTTGCTTCCGCGCCCCGCCCGCCCGCGTGTGCGCGTCACGAAAGAAATTATAATAATATTATAATACACTACGAGTGGGGGGATAAAGCCAATGGCATAAAATAATCATTTATAACGTTTTTTTGTCAGTTGCGACTATACACCGAACACGCAAGCGTTTAAATATTATATTATGTACATCGATTAATGAGTTCAACTTACAGCTTAAATAAATGTCAAATTGCGTATTTATATGTGCTGTTTATCGGCGCACGGTGAATTCAATTAAAAGTGACTAGACTCGTTTGAATTTATAACGAAATGACAACCCTATTTATTCTGCCGATATTCTCGTTTTATTTATTTTTTTCGGTAACCATAAAATTAATTATGATATAAAAAATAGCCGGGTACATACTTCGCACGATGGGCGTTCTTCGCACGACGGGTGGGATTCTCTTGACGAGTGTATTTAATTTTAAAGAAACGATTCTGAACGAGGGAAGTTAATAATATCAAAAATAGATGAGAAAAAAAAATGTTAGAAAAATGTCCAAAATTTTTTTTTCACATTTTCAAAATTTTCTTACGCCAAAATCTTTCTTATATGATTTTCTATCTATGTTTAAATTTTCAAATAGTTCGGTTCAAAAAATGATGGGTTCCGAGTCGTTTTTGTCAAATTTTGGGTAGTTTTTTCCAAAAAAAATAAAAAAAATAAAAATAAATAAAAATAAAAAAAAAATTACGTCTCTAAAGTACAATCTAGAGGCAAATACGGTTTCAAAAAGTTACTGATCGAAACTTTTGGACAAGTATTTCCATGCTTAAAGTTGTACGCAGAAAAAATAAATAAAAAATGAATAATAAACATCATTGTAAAACACACTAGCTTCTTCATTTCGTTCAGAATCTAAAATAATAAATAGGTACCAAGTGAAGTTTGTCTTCACATTGTATCCAGGCGCAGGATCTGCAGTAATGCTAGCAGGGACGCCCGGAGGTGGGGGCCAGCAGGGGCCATTGCCCCCCCCCCCTGAGATTTTTTATGTCAGCAACAAGATTTGGAGTTTTTTTTACATACATGCTTATTTTTGTTGTATACCTATGTAAAATTAGTTTCCGTCTGTATTACACTATAAACCCGTGGTATATAAGGTATATCTAAAACCGTCGTATAGACTGTAATACTGTATAAATCATAGAGTAAAGAATATCAGAGGAGCCATATTATATAATGCAGCTGTGTGTATTGAATTGAAGCAATCAAATGGAATACGCTAAGAGTGACCATTTGGAGAAAAATATTATTTAAGATTCTGAACGAAGTGAAGAAACCAGTGTTTTTACAATTATCATTATCATTACTTTTTGAAGCAAAAAATTATTAAAAATGATAAATAAAGTTGTTTTTTGTTTAAATTTTATTGTGTTTTTTTTTCTTATTAATATTTTAACTAATGTGTAATTTTATATTAACTTAAATTGGTCTTGATTTTTAGAACATTATTAATGATAGTATAAAAAAAATTAGTAGATGAATGATGTAGTGATAAATCTTCCCATAGCTTATATTTACTTACAAATTTTTTTGCCCCCCCCTGAGCTACATTTCTGCGGGCGTCCCTGAATGCTAGCATGTAATACAAACGACAGATGATTGACAGACAGAGGGCAGACGACAGATGACAGGCTACAAAAGACAGACAAGGCGACAGGTACCTAACCTAACCTACTTAACCAATCCAAGAGAAGAGAAAAAGAGAGAGGTATGATGAAAAAAAGCTATGATAATGGATCCCCCAATGGATTTTGAGTTATGTACGGCATTTTGAAAATGTCGCAAATTTCTCATTTTTTGTTAATTTTTATGTAATAAAATTTTTAATTTTCGATATTAAGACTTGAAAATTTAATATGATCTCACTGACATATCGTATGTCTAATTGATGTGAAAAAATCTCAAAAATCGTTACTCAATTTTTTTTTTTTTTTTGATATTCATATCAAATTTCATTATTATCGTATTCATTTGCCCCCCCCCTCCTCAATATAATCTTCCGTCCCTCGCGTTGTGCGTCGAACCCGACAGGCGTATGATCCTCGCGGAGGGGGAAACATTGTGAAATAAAAACAATAAAAAAACCGAACGATGTTGCTGACCCTGATCGATAGCGGGTTGGCGGCGGTGACGGGACGAAAACAATAGCTGGCGGCGGCGCGACATTAGTGCGGTTGTTTTCGTACCGCGACCATAAACATTGGCTAGTACTTACCACTGACGGACGGCGAGAAGTAAGTCGCGAGACACGTGCCGCTCGCCGGAGGGAGATCGCGCGTCGTCGTTTCTTTTTTTATCCAATTACGCCGCCGCCGCGGACACCCGAATTTCACCGCCGCGATAAAATAACATTAATATCACTCGAGTACCTAAATATTATATATATATATTGTATAAATCCATTACAATTATAACTCGGCTCTCCGGTTTCCTCCGGACCGACCGAACGTTATTTTCCACGCCGTCCGTTTTGTTGTTAACCGCACACGAAATTAATACCGCCGCCGCCACTGATTGTAAATAGAGTACCATTACGCGGTGCTGTGTGTGTATAAAACACGGCGGCGGCGTGGTAGTGCACACGAGGGATCAACGGGATTGACCCTCAGTCCTCCGCCCTTCGCGCAATTACTCACACACTTACACACCACACAATATATATATATATAGTGCGCGATGACAATGCGCTCTCAATAGAAAATTGAACAATCATTTACGCTGTACGGATACGACGGCGGCGGCGTGTTGTGTTTGTCCGCGGAAAGTTTTTCAAAACTCCGGAAAACGGTGTCACTCGATATAGTAACTGGTGACCAAAAACATAATTTATCATAAGTGTGGATAATCCGGTGGGGGGGGGGAAATACATTTTACAATATTTGGCTTCTTTATCACGTAAGAACCCTTTCCGTCTGTGAGAATTTGCTAATGTGTAAATTACGTTAACTTAATTTCCCATCAGTTTTTTTTTCATAATTATAAGCTTTTTCCATAATTTGAATTACTTATTACTAAGGCTCGGAAGTTGTTGCATTTGCATGTTTTTTGTGAGCAATTAAATTCATCGCTAGGTAAGCTAGAAATGCATTTCGTGACACTACGTAATAAATATTAAAAATTTATAGTACCTACACATATTTTGCATATTTGGTGATTTTGTAGTTTTAAGAGCATATTTCTTAATTTTACAACTTTTTAAAGCATATTTGATGATAATATTTGAAATTTTGTAATAAAAAACAAAATTAATTAATTTTTAGAGTTTTCATTAGATATTAAATGTATTACTGTACTTAGTCTGTGTTTCAAATCCATTTTTATGGACATTAGAAACATAAAAAAAATGTAAGAAATAATGTACTTAGTTTTTCAAAGTATAAAAATTTGCTAATGGTTAATAATATACGATCTTTTAACTCTGAAAATAATTTTAAAAAAATATGGTGGTTCAATGCAACAATTTTTAAGGTAATAACAAAGTTATACTTAAAAAATTAAATTAAAATACATTTAATTAGGTAATTAAAGTTTTTTTTTTATTTTTATTTAGGTTTTTCGAATATATATATATATATATATAATTTAATAAAAAAATTTTAAAAGAAAATTAATTTAATTCATGAAATGTTTTTCAAGCAATTATTTTATTTTGTATATTTATTTCTGGAAATGTAAGTTGATTTACATTTTTATCATAATCTTTTGAGATTATCTACGAAGCTTCATTAAATCCACCTACTTAAGAGTATTTAGTATGGGCATTGATTAATAAAATACTTTTAATTATGAAAATTTTGTTTGATAAAAAAAAAAAGTGCATATTTTTAGAGCAAAATTGTACTTTTTTAAGCGCATAAGTGCATTCATATCTAATACTTTTTAAGAGCACTAAGTTCCGAGCCCTAGCCATGTATAATATGTTACGCCGAATTCGGCAACACACAAACACACAATATTCGGGTACAATTTCGGGTAATCAACGTTAAAACTCGACTCGACTCGAAAAAAACTA
>JAIPRM010006308.1:0-18926 GCA_025469315.1 Stegophylla sp. TES_Ste_2020 | reverse complement strand
AAAATGTGAAAAAAATTTTTGGACATTTTTCGAAAATTTTTTTTTTTCTTATATTATTAATTTCCTTTGTTCAGAATCGTTTTACTGAAGAAATGATTTATCGTTTCTTTAAAATTTAATACGCCCGACAAGAGAATACCACCCGTCGTGCGAAGTACACCCATCGTGCGAAGTATGTCCGGCTTTTTTTCTAATAATTTTCATCAGTCGCGCTAGTGTCTGATGTATGTATGTGTTACATCCCGAACGTGTAATTGCTCCGCATTAGAGAGAAATATTTGACTTTTTACTCAAACTATGAAGTGTTGTGAAGACAGTTTTCAAAAGTGTTCAATTCGTGAATTGGAAAATTAAAATATATTTTTGTAAAATGATAACGGAGATCGAGTATTTAATTACCTAGAATCGAAATGGAACGACGTGTTATGAACTCTCAAATATTATAATCGTTGATTGAAATTTGAAGATTATAAGAAATAGGCATAGTTACAATTTTGAACATTACAGATTTGCGTGATAAATACGATTGAATGGAATTTTATTATTTTATGTCGATAATTTTATTTATAAAAACTATTAAATATACTAAAACATAATTACAATTTGTTTAATTCTTAATTATTTTGTAATTACATGAACCAAAATCATAATCATTTATCATAATATGATTATACGCAAAAAATTATATATAATTAAGTATTTAAAACTCAACACATATTTTTAAAATTTTATACGATGATTTAAATCATTACATTATAAACTATTTATTTGAATAATTTTGGTTATTACCTAATAACATAATGCAATGCAATAACACAAATTAAATGAAAACAAAATAAAAATAACCGATCTATTGGTCTGGTACTCTAGTGAATTTGTTTTTAATATTATCGAAATGCTCTATTTCACTTAAAATTGATAAAATATTTTTCAAAATTTAATAAATTTACCTTGTGAAAACCATTATCACAGCGATTTTTTTTTCCTTTTGGGAGATTATTTTTACATCACATGGCGATCTTTATGTACCTACCATGAGAAGTCTCAACCGGATTGTTTAGAGAATTTACAATGTGACCATAAACATGGACCATGGTTTTGTGACATTGACATTAATTTCTAAATCCCCTTACTTGCCGGAACCACGTTAAACCAATTCTACAAAATTACCTTCACTAAATATTCAGAACAAATTAAATGAACCAATTGCTCAACCATAGCTAACACAAGTACCAGAGTAGTGGTGCGACCAAGGGGGGTGTTTTGGGTCTTTGGACACCCCCCTTAAACTATATTTATGGAAATTTTATTCAATGAGCATTATAACTTCTACTAATTCAGAAATAAACTTGAAACATGCTTTAAAAATTCCTATTGTTAAATATGCGACGCTAAATTCTACTTATCTATAAATAATGTTACAAAAATGTTAACTAGCAGAAAAGGCAGTTAGATTTAATTTGCTACATGAAATTTCTAATTAACGAATTCTTGTAAAGTGTCAATTGATGTTAATTTTATATTTAAATAATTAGATGTAGTAGAAATTTATTGGTGGACACCCCCTCTTGAAAAAATCCTAGATGCACCACTGTACCAGAGGATTACATCCTGCAAGTTTATATAGGCCCAAGGCCATCACCAATCAATACAATACAATACAATACATTTGACGAATGTAGAGTTTAATGTAGACGCTACTTTACCACGTCGTGTTTCATGTCATTGAGACGCAAGTTGCCGATCCCTGTTCTATAGAATTCCAATAGTAGGCGTGTAAAATGCTAAAATGCATTTAACGACTAGGTAGGTATTGCACGGAACACTGGACTTCGATTAGGATAGTATCTATGAAATCGATGTAAACTTATGTTTAATTGTAGGTAGGTTTCTCAGTAAATGCTTTTACTAACATATTACGGGTGCATGTCGGGAATAGTATTATAATGATATCACCGACAAAAATATTCTTTATTTTGCTGCTGTTTGTAAAACTCGGCGTAAGAGTAAATTTAATGGCATTATAACAGCTGATAAATATCTCAACGGTCGATTTCCTTCATCATGGGGCATTCAATGGAAATAAATACATATATGTTAGTAAAAAATAATTCAAATTTTTATAAGATAAAATTACAAGCAAATTTGCAATACCGAATTAATTACTGAATTAATCTTCGCAATCAATTTTCTTGTCATGCGTTTCAGCTAAGTCAGCATAAAAACTTCAAAAGTATACAGCTCAGAAACTGCAAATATTGTACTTAATAAACGAATAACTGCAATGTAAAATAAAATACGATTTAATATAAATTGTTATTTTCCTATTTTAGTAAAAAAATAATATCAATTAAATAACCCACTCCTAAATGTATATGATCACAGCCTTGTCGTACGTAAATTAAACATTACTTTGTACACTTCCAAGTAAGCATTATAAGAAAATAATGTCAACGATGTAACATGGCGTTACTCAACACGTATCGTATTAAATGTATAATTTATTTATTATACTGGGTATCATGTCATTATGATTTGACCTTTTGGCTTCTATAACATAAAAATTTGATTTTTTTTCCAGAACTAATTAAACTATGTAGAATATATATATATATATATATATATTTAAAGTTAAAAACATATTTTACATTTTAGATTAGCAGAATGGAGAGCAAGAGGACGACCACAAAAATATATAGAAAGTTATACCGGATTAAAATCGTATGAAGCGGAGGAAAAAGTTATTAAAATGTGCGATTAAAAGTTTTCCTAGAAAAAATTAATCTCATTATCATTTTAATTCTATATTCTTTAATCTACGGAATCTCAGGTTTATTGCATATGTATAATATAATGTATTATAATATAAATAATTATAATACATGGAAATCTCAAATGTCGTGTTTTTTGGTTTAATATTGTTTGTTAATTTGCAATATTAATTTAAAAAAACCACATTTAAAACATGTATCTCAAATTTAACATGTAAAAAAGTTTTCCTATACAATACACATAAACCGAATAAGAGTTATGCGGTAAAACTTTGCGTAGTACCTATCTCCTGAGTCTCCACAAAACTTACAACATTAAAAACATTTCTTCCATCATACGATTCTGAACGTAGAAAGTTAATTATATAAAAAACCAAAAATAATCTTAATTTTCAACACACCCACTAAGAACATCTGACCCGAGGAACGAATAATACCCATGGTGCGAAGTATGCCCGACATACTTATCTATATTTCTTGTCTTTGCTTTAATTAACTTTACTTTACTTAATTTGAATTTTTTTTTATTTAATAAACAAAGAAAAGAAAAAAAAATAATGAGAAAAAAGTGTTAAAAAAATACCTACAATTTTTTTTTCATATTTACAAAATTTTCTTGCACCAAAATATTTTTCATACTATTGTCATATTATTATCTAGCAATGTTTAAATTTTCATAAAATATAGATTAAAAAAGAAAAGATAGTTTTCGAGTATTTTTTGTCAAATTTTGGGTAGTTTTCCCAAATTTTGAGAAAAAATTTGATAATTTCAAAAAATAACCTTTTTACAGTATCATCTACTTGAGGCAAATTCATTTTCAAAAATTGGCTAGTCAAGACTTTTGGATAAGTTTTTCTATACAAAAAAGTGTTTATAGAAATTAAAAATTTCAAAAATATCTAAAATTTTATTTTTGCTTATTTTCAAAATTTTCTTATGCCAAAATATTTCTCATATAACTGTCTATGTTTAAATTTTTATAAAGTTCAGAATAAAAAATGATAGTGTTTAAGTTTATTTTGTCAAATTTTGTGTAGTTATTCATGAAAAAAAAAAAATTGTAGAATTAAAAAATTCAAAAATAACCTCTCTAAAGTACCAACTAGAGGCAAATCCGGTTTCAAAAGGTTTTTGATTTAGACTTTTAGACAAGTATTTTTATAGGTAAAAAAGCTCACAGAAAAAAATAATAAAAAAATGAAATAAAATAAAAATAAATAATCATCATTGTAAAAACTTCGTTAAGAATCTAAAATGATGGTTACCCAGTAAAAATGTACAAATGATTATTCAAATAAGTGTGTTATTTATTAAGTATAACAATTTTATGTATATATTATATTTTGTTTTTATTTTGAACCTTTTTGTTTGATTTATAAATAGTCAACAAATTGATCTTTTGATCATGTTACAACTGTTACAACTGCATAATACCATTTTCCATTTTAAATGCATTTTAATTGAAATATGTAGTTTCAAAATTTTAGATGAAATGTAAAATTATATTTAACTGGCATAAATTTATGAAATGTAGTTGTGGGTTCGTATATTTATTAAAATGTATTACCTTCCCTCTTCCCTAGACGGAGTGCAAAACCCATCACTGACACAAACAACCAAACAATACCGTTTCGACTTCGTGGAAGAGCACACGCGCATAGTCGGCTATGTTGCGCCTGCATTTGACAGGTATGTGAAACACGCACCGGGAGACAACAAGCACAGAATTTCATTATGTCCAATGAGACGGTTTTGCAACCATTCGCCTTAAGACTTTTATAGTTTTATATATATATATATAAATACTTGGGCACCAGTAACGTATAAAACGGTTAAAACTATTCGTGTAACAATATAATATATGTATATAACGTTGTTCATCCCTTCCAGTCATCTGACGACGGGGTCTAGTGCAGAATTTAATATTTTCAGAAAATTTGTACAACCGCTCAACTTCTGCTCCGCGACCTCTCTCCAAATGACAAGTAACATTTGAAATATGACGTGTTAACTAATATACAATGTCATAAATCATACGAGCTGCAATACTATACGTTTTATATTGTGTAAAATTTATGTTGTGTCCAGATAATATAATATTAATTATTGAATGAAAAAATCGATTTACGTAAGTATATCCAGGTCCAGAGTGAAAAAAATTCGGTGTCTCTAATGTGATGATTTTTTTCAGAACCAAGAACTAGATAGGCACTAAATTTTAGATTCTGAGTGAAGCAAAAAATCCAGTAGTTTCACAACTATATTTATTAATTTTTTCATTTATTTGAGAACACATTTTGAATAAATTTAAGGAAATATGCAGTTTTTTGAAAATAAAAATAAGATTGGTTAATAATTTCTTTTAATCATAGTATGTTAATATTATAAATGTTTCAATTTAATGTTTAAAAATAACGTGTAATATTGGAGGGTGTAGGAGGTACATCCGTCCACGGCTGTGTAAATGTTTCATAATTGTAGCTCCCCTGAGATTTGTGCCACTGGTATTATATAGGTGTCTGTAAGGGTGAGTAGGTAAACATATTTTACGCACACGGATAACTACAGTTATGGGGTATGTAATTTTAATGGTGTGCGATGTAAAAACACGTCATGCATTATACAAAATAATCTTCACGTGATGATTCACGTTCCGCCTGAAATTGGACATTGGACGGTAAAAAAAATCCCAATAGTAATTAATAATGTTCTCGACAATTCGTTTTGAACGCGGTGGATCCACTGTACGCCCGTACGATACGTGTATAATATTATGATAACATAACACACGATATTTCGTTACCTGTTCCACAGCTGTCACGTGACGGTTTTATCCGAAAAACAATGAGGGGCAGTCATAAAATAAATAAACGTGTACGAGATTTCATGAGATTAAAATTGTAAGTATTAAAAACAAACACAATTTGTGTTTACAGTATATACGAGTGTTTGCCTATAGGTTATTTCAATAAATCATATTTTATATCCGTGACAGGCGCCGCGCACGCGTTTATATACCTATATCCTGGCGCCACGTAATATGAATTAATATCGAATGATGAGCGTATCTAGCTAGACGCACGACGACCGGTGTAAATAATAACAATAATAATAATATAGGAGTATCAATCGGTTTCGTACAAATCACATCAGCGATATAATATAATATTTGAATCATAATAATATTATTATTATGACCTAACTACACATACACACATACAGTGGCGAGTCGAACTCAAAATTATTCAGAGGCCATAATTTTTTATAACCACCCACCCACCTATCAAAAAACTTCGAAGTTAGCAAAAAAAAACCACTCCAATTTTTTCTCCAATTATATATATATATATATATATGCGTTTTCCTGTAATAACATTTTTTTTATCTTATTTATTATTATTTAATAATAAAAACATAATTGAGTAAATAAACCTGAGTAAATGAATACATTATAACATTTAAATTTAAAATTAATTTAAAGTTAACCTAATCGTTTAATTTTTAAGCATTGATGCAGATTTGTGCATTTGCTTGCAATGTTATTATATCAATCATCAGTTGGTAGTTCCTATTTATATATTTTTCGTGTAGCTAATTATTTATTGCTGTACCTAGTATTTACAAAATATAAGTTTGGACATCCACCCCCAAACCTTCCAAAAATCTCAGAGGCAATTTCCTCTCAACTCAACGTTCATCATGCCCCTGCACACACATACACATTATTGTACATACAGTTAACATTATGTATCACAATTTCCTAACAACTACAATTCCAACCTTTCGGACACTACGTACCACTCTGAAACATTTTGATCTCTGTCTGAGTCAATGTCAAATATTTACAAATATTTCAAAATGAAATTAAAGTATTGAAATTCGTATACTTGTTAATAGTTATACCCACCTAAAATGTTTACCTAGAGATCTAGGCATTTCTCACACAACGATACTCAAAAGAAACTAGTCACCGTGATACTTTTACTGGACAACTAGGCACTGGTAAATTCACTAGATGAATGTGTGTTTGAATGGTCGTTTAGACTCCGATATCGTTGCGACTGAGAAAACGACGCGACTCGCGATTGTACATGTCAATCTCATTGCTACTCAAATTGCCCAAGTTACATGTAATCTCAACAAACCCACCACCCGGTTAGGTCAGCTTAGTTTATTATTGATTTATTCATAGTATTTTGTTTATTATTACTCTTCTTTTTTTAATTTGCAATATTATTTTCAGAGTAAAGATTGATCCAAAATTTTCTTTTAACGTTTATAATAATGATAAAAAACAAATGTTCATCGCTATACTTATATATATTATGTATAACTTTATGTTATATATATAACTTGCTAACTACTACTAACCTACTTCATTGAAATCGTGAGTAAACATTAATTTGGAAACTTCAATTGCCTAGTTGCCCAGTCTCCTAGAATCTAGGTGGTTAAAGTTTCTTTTGAATATCGTCGTATGAAGAAGGGTCGTACTTTGAGGTTTGGTTTCTCGATTTACTTTTAGTTCAGAGCACTCGTTTTGTATAATTATTTCACTTTTCTTAACCACTGATCTTCAACAACAACGAAATCACCAAACTAAACCGAACAATACATTTTTAACTAATTCAAAAACGTACAATAAAAATAGGCGTGCGCACGAGGTATGCAGTGTATGCGTTTATACACCCTACGGGTATCCTAGGGACACACTAAAAAAGTCTCGGTTCATAATTTTTACTGTTGATAATACGATATAAATCACATCTGATAAGTGAGTAACAGTCATAAAAAATATGAAAATGTATAACTTTCTATTTGGAAGTAGCAACTAAAATGTCATATTTATATTAATTTTAAAGGTATTTATATCTTTAGAGGTGGGGGGACATTTTCACAGCCACATACCTTACAAACAAAATCTGTGCACACCTATGGAAGTTATCAAATAAACGATGGACTCATATCGAATCAGTGTCAAGTATTATATTCTATAGTATGAGTAAATGAACCCTTAAAACGAAAAAAAAGAGTACTTTGATTATTATGATATATTAGCGATGAAAATAACGAGTAAACGAACACTCAATACGAAAAAAAGAAGACTTGGATAATTATATTCATGTTGGCGGTGTAATACTAGGACATAGACAAGTCCACTGACCACAAACACAAATGACATACCCACACACGATAATATAACATAATACCGACTAGTTAACTTGATGTTACATGGTATGTCTTGTATTATCTAAGAGTTATAAACTCTAAACATAAAAATTTATTTAGTCGTAATTTTTGAGTAAATATTTATCAAATAATTTTTTTATTTTTATTGTGGCACCTATGACAGGCTCGAAGACCACCAGTAGCCTGCGGACCACTGGTTGTGTGAGACACTGCTGTGTACACATATCCGAGATATAAGTGAATAATATGCATGTGTATGTATGCATGCATGTGCTGTGTGCATGTGAATATGTATGTGTGTGCGTTAGGGTATGTGCATGTCTACTGTATAGTATGTGTTGGTATATTATGTAGATACGTCGGGATGAAATTATATGTATATAGTGTTACCGAATGTTATGCGTACGACGATGAGAATATTATTAATATTTATCATATTTCAAACGTATATGTGAGCTGATATTAGATATGGTGAGTGTACACTCACACACATACATATATATGTGCATATATTATTATATTATACAGTATACACACAATAATAATAATAATAATAATACGATGGAATGCGCGCGCTGACCCACCACCAAAAGATACCTCCTCAAGTAGCTTTTGCCACCGGAATTATATATAATATGTATATAGGTACCCTATTTAATATTCTACATATACGTGTGTACGTATGTGTGTGTATACAAATATAAATATAAAATATGTACACTTGCCCTTTTTCCCCTACCTCTTCTTTCCCAGAATGACGACAATCCTGCGTACTTGTGCATAACACACACATATTATATATATATATGTGTGTGTGTGTGTGTGTGTGTGTACGATTACGAATATATATTGTACGTGAGCGCTTATATGAGCATATGCGCAACTAGAAGCCAAACACTGGGGGTGCTAAAATTATGTAGAGGACACAGACCCGTTGGGGCTACGCCCCCCCACACCCCCAAATACAATATTTAAATTTTTTAGTTACTATAACCACTCTTGAATGAACCATAAAACCATGGCACACAATATTTAAGTATACTAACAGTAATATACCTGATCATACATATATTATATTATTTAGGCGATACAAATAAAAAAAAAACTATTTTGTTTAATAATTTGTAAATTGGTATTAATAGTATAATTTAAAAATTTTAGCAGTTACTTATACTTGGTACATTTTATAACTAAATATATCTATAATTCAACATAACATTTCATACTAATATTATTTTTCTATTACTAGTAGAATATTTTTCCAGTATTTCTGATGAAACATCTCTTTCAATATTTAATATCGATAAATCTGTAAAACGCTATTGCTCCATATTTGCCCTTAGTCACTTTTTTAGACGACGCATTGATGAGAAGCTTCTCTCACAAGTAGATATTGTCGTATTTGTCGATATTAATATATATCACCTAATATTTGATATAACGTATAACTAATCATCACAAACAATTTGTGTTTCTGCTGAAAACGTCAGAAAAAAAAAACTTGCGTAAAATAAAGAAAATTATGTATTTCACGCGATTTTACAATTTTTTGTGTTTTTGAACTGGTGGTGCTGAAGCACCCCCAAGCACCCCCCTAGTTGCGCCTATGTATATGAGTCGGTACGTACAAGTATTTTGAGAACCAAACAATTTTTTTCATAACGGAGTGAATATATATATATATATATATGTATCAAATGTTACATCTTTGAGAAATATTTTCATATTTTTTTTTTTTTGTTACCCGGGCTATCATTATAATAATATAAATGCTGGTACGTATGAATAGTAATACTTGTAATATAATATAATTGTTTTTAAAAATGACGTACTCTGCGCACAGTTTACGAGTTAGGCAGTAAACCATGCGTGAATAACTTTTTTCTAATTAATTCTCAACACTATGACTCAACTAATGCCTACATTTTGATCGAAATCATTACATCTGTTAACTTTATAAACATATATTTTTCTGGCGAATGTTTATATATGATTTATTATATTTAGAGATAAAACCTGAAAATAATGACCAGAAAAATAATACAAAACTGCCATGAAAACACTCAACAATTACCTTACTCTTAGTTATAACTTATAAATTACCAGTAAAATAAGTTTTTGAAGTAGGTTTAATGGTTATTATAGAAATGGATAAGGCAAATATTCGAAAAAAACGATATCGACTTATATGAAACAAAATATCGTTCTATGAAATCCATCAAAATAAATAATAAAAGCTTAAACGAACAAAAAAGAGTAAATTGATATAATATTTGTAAAAATTTCGTAAAAACAAAAAGAAAGTCTGTTCAAATGGAAAAAATCACAAAAAATTCAATATGAAAATTCTATATACGGAATATAGATGCAGAAATATCAGATAAGTCTCACAAATATGATTCTGCATTGTATAATGAATAAATTTGAATTTATTATCATGCACTTACAATTTATATCACTGTTGAAACGACATTTTTATGAAAAAATAATTTATTTTTTAATATTGTCAATTTTTTTTTATAATACTTTCTAGTCTGGTAACCTTTACTCTTCACTTTATATTTCGATGGTCAATATTAGTTTTAAATATTTTGATTTGAAACTAATAGTTTCAGAGGTACAAAGGTTCTAAATGTAATTTGGAAGGTCCTGGCAGTAATTTTTTGCTTGTACCTCTACTTTTCCACTTCACTACACTAAACTTTAAATTTTATGTCTCCATTGATGTTTGTGTCTCCATGGCACCGCTACTTGTAACTTAACATTTTGACAAAGAATATTGTTTTTTTTTTTTTTTGAATACTGATAATATTAAAGTTTTCTTTCTCGATCAGTTGTTTAAAAGATGGAACCATTTAAAATTTTAGTATAAGTAACGAAGTAGTTGTAGAACATTTTTTCCAAAATACCCGTGCTTTTTTACCTACCGTAAATTGTAAACTTCAGATTTTCATGTCTCTTAAGCTGTATTGATTGAATTAAAGGAGTAAAAAAAAATCACTATTCACCTAAAACTCAAAAATTAAAAACAAGACAATATTTTGCACAACGACGTAGTTTCAAATTGTACATTAAATAGTACATGAATCAAATTTATTGAATCACTCGTATAAAGTATTTGAAACCGTATGCAGTATAAAAATTCGTTCTGAATAATAATTATTACACGTGGCATCGATCCGGATTTTCTTACCATCGTTATTATTAGCATTAATTACGAGTAGTGCTAAAACGAATGTTTTTAAAACGTACTCGTCAAGTTTGCAAATCGTAACGTTAAAATATGTTGTCCAGCAATAAAATACTTACACTCGTACAGTTATTATACACTTAAACGTGTCGAGTGTGACGCAGTTTTATATATATTTTATACGTATAATATTAAAAAAAAAAAAAAAATCACATAAAAATTGTACCAATAATATTTAATATTAATTAGTTCTCGCATAACACGAGTATTAATTATCACACGCGAGCGTACGTATCGCTGTTTAATATATAAAAAAATAATAATACTTTATTAGCAATAAAAAAAAAAAAACGTGTACGGGGTTTAAATGCGGTCGAGGTAATATAGAAAAGCTACGATTCGAATTTTCTATGTATGACAGATTATTATGTATATATATCTCCATGAATATAATAATTTAATTTTCGTATAATTTAAAAAAATTAATTGTGCGTCACAATTCACAATTTAATATTATTATTATTATTATTATTATTTTAAGTACGTAAAACGTACAAGCAGAACGTATTTTATACTTACACAATGTTATGTGGACCACTACAAATTTAATGACGTGCTCATTAACACATAATATTACCATAGATATTTCCGTGGATATAACTTGTATATGCCTGAATTGTGATAACTAGACTCTAAAGCTTAGATTGATACGTAACAAAAATCAGTAAAATATACAAACCTAAATAAATGCATTAAAAAAATAATAATAATCACTATGGACATTTAAATCAAAAAATCAATTTAAAAAAAAAACCCTTTTTTTACCATACTAATAATAATACTTTAATAATTATAGTTATAAAAAACCAGTTATAAAGTTTATTATTACTAAAAAAACAAGTGTTTTTTACTCAGCCCATGAGTCCTTCAGCTCTGAAAAGGAGAAAAATCTATTTTTATGAGAAAAAAATTTTATAAAGAAAAAACAAAAAATAATAATAATAAAATACAAAGTTCACATATTGAAAATTTTCTTTACCCAAATTATTTTTCGTATTATTGTCTATCTATAATTAAATTTTTATAAAATTCAATCCATTCAGAATCTAAAATTAACTCAACTAATTTAAACAATAATGTAAATATAAGTAAACCTAAATATCAGTTAGATTACATAAAATTTTAATACCTTAAAACGTCCAAGTATTGAACATTTTACGAAAGTACATAAATACAACGTATATTACAATATATTTTGTTTTAACGGCACTTGAGCCATAATCATAAATTAGCACTATAAAATAATATTTATTTAGTCAACTTTTAAGAAAATTTGACTTCGCATAGTAAAACATTAGAGATATAAATTGTTATTTCTACTGGATCAAGAATTTAGAGTTTATGGATGTTTTGATTGAAAAAAAATCGTTATTATATGTAAAAAAAATTATTTTTATAGAAATTCTAACTTAAAACTTGAAAATTACTTAGAACATTGTGCATATAAATCCGGGACTGTAGTAACAAATATTAATCACAATCACCCTACGCATTCATATGTAATAATATCCTTCTGCTGAAATTATTAAATAATTATGTGATAGCACAATGTGTGTGTGTGTGTGTGTGTGTGTGTGTGTGTGCACATAAAATTATTATTACAATAACGTAAGAACCGTTTTAAAAGTGATATCAGTCAAATCGTGGAAAAAGCGAAATAAAAAAAAAAATACAAAAATGTTGTCCGATAAGATAGAAAAACGAAACAAATGTGTGGTCATGAAAATCCGGTGAATATTTTGTTTTATGAACTGTTTTTTTTTTTTGTTCTCTAATCGATTATAAGCACAGGATGGGCATCGCTGTAGACGTAATTATCCATAATTGATTTTACGGATTCGATGCGCGTGACTCAGATGTCCCGACCCGATAGTAACACATGCTAAACACATAATATTATTATCATCGGTCGGCGCATAACTTAACCATAACATTACGTATTTCAGAGGACGACTGTATACATATATATATATATATTACATTATTATTGTGTGTGTGTGTGTGTGTGTGTGTGTGTGTGTGTGTGTATAATTTACACGATATTATTGTTGTCTATAAACATTTATATTATATTATTCACATATACGAATACGAAGAACGCGCGCGCTGTCTGACACTGACGCACACAAAAAAAAAAAAGGTTAAAACACGTGTAACGTCTCATTAACATAAATACTATTTACGTATTGAAGAGTATAAAAAATATACAATTTTCTTATAATATATGTAAAAAAAAAAACACCTAAAACGAATAAATTGTCAAAAAAAAAAGAAAAAATAATAAAATTAGCCGTAACCGAATATATTAAATGTAATATAATGTAACCTACACGAAATACAAAACAATAAGTCATGTGTATACTATGTATAGGGTATTCCACGGTAAATAACTTTTATCTAATCGATTGATTCCCCCCCCTCCCCGTAGCTAAGTGCAGCATAAAACTACGTTAGTATTAGATTTCATGCAAACATTATTAGTGTTTTTACAATGATGTTTATTTTTTCTTTTATTTCAGTAAACACTTATTCGTATGTAAATACTTGCCCAAAAGTTTCGACCAACAATTTTTGAATCACAATTTATCTATAGACGATACTTTTGGCAGGTAATTTTTCGAAATTTTCAATATTTTTCTAAAAATTTAGGTAAACTTACCAAAAATTTAACTAAAGCGCTTTAAAAACTATAATTTTTTTATCCAAACTTTATAATAATTTAATTATAGGTAGACAGTAAAATGAGAAATGTTTTAACGCAGTAAACTTTTGAAAATATGAGAAGAAAAATTTGTAAAATTTTTTCTTACACTTTTTTTCTCATCAAAAATATTCCTTTCCTGTTCTTAGATAATATTGGAATATGAAACAGATCGCGTTCTAATTAATTCTTTTGTTATATTAATAAACTTTAAAAATTGCTTTATATAAACTGAAGCTCCGCTCAAAATCGTTATATTGAATAAATGATTTATCGTTTCTTTGAAATTTAATGCACACCCTCCAGCTCCCAGCCGAGGAGCGAAGAATACCCATGGTGCGAAGATTGCAACCAAAAACCGCGCACATTTGATTTTAACCCCGAAAAGGTGGGCAAACCAAAACCACACACTTTATGTGTTACCAGGTAAGTATATTGTACAGCCAAATATCGCACACCTATAGTTTTCTAGATTTATGTAGGCTGTGTCCAATAAAAGTCCAAAAAATTGTATTTAAATCATGTCTAAAAGTTCGGCACTGTCACTTCGCTCTATTAATCCGCCGGCGTAAGTTAGTTCACTGGGTGTTTAGTAGACTCGCTACGCTCATCGACGCCTCCACTTCGGTTCAAAAATCAAAATTATCACTCAATTTGTTATGCAAAACCACCTCGGATAAATAAAAAATAAATTTGGAGACATATGTAGAATGTAGATTCTTAACCTAATAACACACCACGTATAATTTAATTATTCTCACAACTAGTGCGGGTCAATATTATTTTATAAGTACAAAAAGGTTGGTGTTGAACTACGAAGGCGTTGAATGCACCTGGCGTTTGACTTTTTGGTTTTCTCGAAAGACGACCAAAGAAGGTATTATAGCTCGATTTTCCGAAAAAGAATGATATTTTTTACCAAAAATATTGATATGTTTTATATTTGACTTCTATTGATGTTTGCGGTTTAAGAGATATATTAGTGTTTAAAGTTTAGTGACGTGCTGTATATTTGGTGGATTCGGTTTCAAAAAATTGCTGATCGAGACTTTTGGACAAGTATTTCTTTACAAAAAAGTGTTAACAGAAAAAGTATGAAAAAATAATAAAAAATATCGATTAGAACAGTAGTTGCTAATGATCGAGGGACCTGCACGTGGTGGGACACCCTGTATACATGCATAGAAACTCACACTCAGGTACGACGCATAGCTGGTATTTCGAAGAGTGAATAATAATAATAATAAAAATAAAAATAATAAATAATAATATATATACGTTCAAACATAATATTGTTTTACAAAACGCATCGCTATCTGATACCGATATATACCTGCTTACGGACGGCAGAGAGATGACGATGACGACCGACGGTGATGGCATCTCGCGCGTTCAAACGGCCGAGAAAGAGGGTAATATAACTATTAATAACGACCTCTACACCCCGTCCTGACACATTCCACGGAGCCGCGCGCTCTCCTAAAACAATGACAGGACAAGATGGATGGTTACATTTCGGTGCGTCGTCGTCGCGAGGAGAAGAAGAGGAAAGAAAAAACAAACCAGCACGGATATCGTGATATAGCTCTGACCGGGCGTATTATACGTTTATTATTATAGGTATGCTTATGTAAGTATTCATGTGTGCCGTATGTATTGTCTCGAAAACATTCGCAAATTAGACACGCATTTTATTCATCTCTCACACACTAAGCTGGACAATTTGGTCATTTTTTTCGAGGTTCAAGTTAAATGTAGGTTACGCTTTCAAATAAAAACTAGTTTATTTCTGAAATTTCTAAAATTTCTAACTTTGTTAAATCAGAAATTAGTTGTTGCTAATAATAATCTAAGCTTGAAAAAAAGTTTGAAATAGCTTTTTTTTTTTTTTTTTATATATAGTTAAAAATATTATAAATTTAAAAACATATTAGTTAATATATCATTACAGTTTATTATGTTATTAAATTGATATATTATACGTTATTTAGCTAAAATTGTTAATGGAGATAGATAAATATGTCAATACAATTTATTTCATTTTTATGCAAAAAGTATGTTATAATATTTTGTTTTTAAAGCGTTAGAATAGATAATGTCATGAGTTTTATTCAACTAGTTAGATAAGAAATGTTTAATGAATTATAATATTAACAATTAACTAGTTATGTTATACAATTATTACAAAATTAAATTTTTAACTAGTGAGTACTCAGCTCAGGCAGCTTTTGTGGATAAGCGAAATAACATTTCTTGATTCTGATTCGATTATTTTTTTTTTGTTTTCTTCCGACACATCTGCACTCTATATTCAAATGTTTGTGACCTTGTTTTATTTACAATAGTATAATATAATATTATACGTATGTATACGGGTGACAGGAGAATGCGTCTCATTGATAGCCCCGCCACATGTGCACAACTCGATTGTCATTTTGATGACAGAAATAAAATATGTTATAATATTAAGACCTGGATATCGAAAACTTTTTCATATTCATATACCTACTTTTTTTACACGCTGCTTTCTTAGCTTACAATGTGTTTTAATAACGGGCTTTATAATTTTCCAATTATTGACTTATTATTATTTTGGATTTTCAGGACATTTTTAGACTTTTAAGGTCATTTATGTTATTTTACATTTATTCTGAGCGGAGCGAAGAAGCTTATGGTTTAACAATGACGGTTTTTTATTTTCTTCACCTTCCATGAACACTTTTTCATATAGAAGTACTTGTCCAAAAGTTTCTAGTTTTCAAAATTTTCTAGTTCCAAAACATTTTCGTCTAACTTTGGGTAGTTTTTCAAAATTTTTGATAAAACTATTGAGAATTTCGAAAAGTTATTTCTCGAAAGTTCCATCTAGTAGCAAATTGTGATTTAACAAGTTGCTGGTTGAAACTTTTGAAAAAGTATTTCTACACGAATAAAGTATAAACAGAAAATAATAAATAAATAAACATCACTATAAAAGCACTAGCTTCTCCGCTCCACTCAGAATCTAAAAGGACTCAGTCAGTTTGACATAAATAACGAAGTTTTTAACCGAGCAAATTTTCGACATTAAGTTTATTCATATTTTTAACTAGTTACGTTAATAGTTCTTGGGTAAATGAACTTTAACTCGACTTTTAATTTTCATACTAGTTATCGCACGGTTTTGGTGTACGCTTTGACTAATCCAACTCGCGTCAGTAGACGCGGTGGTCCATACATGTAATTATAATTAATTATAATAACGTTATTGTTTACGACGTTCCGGTCGGGGAAAGTCACACACCATTTAAACTCGTCGCAGAGGGGTAAATGTCGTCGCGAAAAATTCGCTCCCTTTTTCCATTACAATATTTTTTAAATTCCCTACTAATAAAATATGTCGATTCGTGACGATTAAGTATGTTTAAGTTAAATCTCTCTCTCTCTCTCTCTATCTTAGTAGCGTAGCTGAAGCTTCACCAAGGAGGAGGCGTTTTGTAAATTATTCTTAGCCTAAAATATTTTTACATCATTCTTATAATAGAACGCTTATTTTCTTTGCCGTCCAAATTTTTGACAATAATCGTGCTTTCTTACATTCAGTCTCCTCAATATTGTTGAATAAACCATAGAACAATGTTATATTCATAAAATTGATAATATAATATAGGTATAACACATTTTTGTGCAAAAATTCGTAATTATGACAAAAAAAAAAAAAAAAAGAATTTGATAGTACATATCTATTATTATAAATTTATAAATGAAACAGGTTTCATAAAATATAATGTATAATAATTTGTTTAAATCTTGTTACCAAAAAAATCATTCTTGTCAATGACAAATTGAATAAATTTTAACGAATGTTTCTTAATTTCACTCAAAATAAAATTGTAAATTAAGTATTATTCACTCGTATTAGTTACAAGTATCAGAGTATAAATAGTTACAGCAAAATCGTCTTTTTCTTCTTCTTTTAAAAGTGGCCCTCGATAGATGAACGTTTATAATTATAAATGTATAATATTACATCTTGATGAAAAAAAAAACCCAAAGAGGGGGCCCATCCATCCATCACCCTCCCCTCTCTCACACACACACACAGACGTACTATAATTTACGTAGTATATGTATCTATATTCTATATATGCAAACAATGTGTGGAACATTAAGTGCACGCACACGCCAGCAAAATTTTCGAAACGCAATATTTGTGATCGTCGTGACATTATATGAATAATATTATTACGCTATATACGCATATAGGTACATGGTATATGCGGTCCGACGACCTGATTACACCATGACGTGGTATGAAATCGCTGCCAAAATTGTGCTGTTCACGCGACACTATAATGTTATGTACAGTATATTATTTATAATGTATCCGTTCCCGGAAATTCTGACAATAAACGTAACAACATAATATTATATGAAAACGAGTACGTGCAGTACTGTAATACTATAATACACGTCATAGAATAAAGCAATTCCGAACGCCACCGGTTTACACAAGAGAAGTTCCAACAGTAATTCTTTTATATGTACTTATAATAGTAAACGAATCGCCACTTCCAAATACGTTACGGCTCATCAACTTCAAATATAGCTCCAATTTCCGCCGGTGTACCTCAAGGAGCAATCCTCTCCCCCTTACTCTTTAACATATATGCCTCTGATCAGCCAACAACTCCAAACACCTCTGTCGCCGACTTTGCAGATGATAAAGTAATTTTTTCAACTCATAACGATCCAATTATAGCCTCTACTAATTTACAGTCTCACTTAAAATTACAATCCGAATGGTATGAAAAATGGCGAATAAAAGTAAATTACACCAAGTCGGTTCATACAACTTTTACCCTTAGACACGGTCAATGCCCAAATGTTTCAATCAATAACATACCTATCCCACCACTCAATGCTGTTAAATATTTAGGTTTAATCCTTGACCAAAAATTAACATGGAACAAACATATCAGAGCTAAAAGATTGATCCTTAACGCTCGATCTAGATCGCTAAAAACAATAT
>JAIPRM010006307.1:0-18926 GCA_025469315.1 Stegophylla sp. TES_Ste_2020 | reverse complement strand
GATTCCGGTTCTTTAGAGATATTGATCGAATTTTTTGGTCCAGTATTTCTATACGAAAAAGTGTTCACAGAAAGAGAAAAAAAAAAAAAAATAAAAAAAATAAACATCATTGTAAAATCATAAGCTTCTTCACTTCGTTCAGAATCTAAAAACTATAAGGCAATTCGTGCACGTATGACGGACGGACAATTATAAGTGAGGTCGAAAAACAATTAATGCGTGTAGACTTGATGTACAATTCGATTCTTATATTTAATTAATAAAGTAATTATATAACTCACAACAAAGACAAACATTGACTTATATCTAATGATGTGTGTGTTGCGTGTGTGAGCGTGTGCGTGTGTGTGTGTGTGTGGCCGACCGTTAATTAGGTGGCTTCAATGGCGTAATTAGGATTTTGTACTAGGGGGGGATATTTTAGAAAAAAAATTTTACAACTTGTAATTAAATTAAGTATTAATAATAAATAGGGCATAGTAACAGTTTTAAAACTAGATCCAATTTTCTGGGGTAATAGAGATGCTTGAATAAAAATTTAAGATCATATAACCAAAAATTACAAATTATATGCAATAAAAATACAAAAAAAAAGTCATAAAGTCAGTAAAAAGAGTCATTTGACCCGAAACAGGTGTTTATTCATTGAGATAACTTTTATGAAACATAAATCGTAAATAGGAAAATATTTTGTGTGTCTATTGGTGAAAAATGTGTACCAAATAAATTATTTAAAATTTTATAGGTTTTCATAAAGAAAAATCAATATTTTAAGTGAAAATAATGATTTTCGTTAATATTTTGTTTCTGAACAAGATTGAAAAAAAAACCCGAATAATTTTTGTTCGCTTCTTTTTCTGTGCTATTGCCTGTCCTATATACTTAAAATTTAAAGTTTTATTAAATAAAATCGAGATATTTCCAATATTTTTAAAGTTTTATACTCAGTCCAAAAGTAATAATGACATTTTGAAAATAATTATAATATTTCAGGATAATTTAGATTTCTCAGCGCCATTATTTTAATGTTTACATTTAAATTTTGAAAAAAAATTTTAGGAAAATCACGTCCACAAAATATTTTACTTTTTTTATTCAACTTTTCGCTAGTTCTTCCTCACACTTAGAAAAGTTTTAAAGATAAGAGAAAAATTACTGTTTTTGAGTAAAAACTAGAAAAAATGTCTGATCTAATTGAGTAACTAACTTTTAGGCCATATTATGTAATTTAGTATTATCCAAAAAAGTGATAACACACATAACAAAAGACACTATCTACTTCATTTGAAAACTAATTATAAACGGCTTGGGGGGGGGGGAGATTTATCCCCCTCATCCCCTCTCTTAATTACGTCCCTGGGTGGCTTTAACCTAATTAAGCCAACCGCGCGGATTCGTTATCAGCCGCGACAACAAGGAAGTGGGCACAAGGTGATCTATCATATATGTCGTTCAAAAAATAAACAGCATGTTATGCGTTTATTACAAATAATTTATGTGAAATAAAAATAGTGTTATAATTTCTATCATCTAACACGAAAAATAGACAACATTTATATAATATTAATAACGTTATCCGCCAACCATTGTAATTGAATCGTTAACCTATTGGAAAGTGTAACCGAAAATTTCGTTTGTTAAAATTTTACGCCGGGGTATTTATCTCCCCCCCCCTATCTGGGTACCCATCTATTATAAGATGTGTAAGTCGCAATTTGAAATTGAAAGACGCAGACTTTCAGCCAGTGGCGCCGAAGTCAATTTCAAAAGATATTGCAGGTTTAAAAAGTTTATTAACCCACCACCATTTTTTCTATATCTACCTATGGTAGACCCCCCACTATTTTACTACTATTTTTTGAAGGAGTTCCATGAAAATTTACATAGTTCAATAACTTTTCTTAACCAATTTCACATCCAATTCAATTTTTTTTCTATTTAAACTTGGTGCTAAATTTCGAGAGTAAAAATTAATGAAAATAAAACAGAAAGCACGATTATTGATGGAATAATTTAACACAATGAGGCATGATTATAACTGATAGTTTTATTTTGTCTAACTGTGTATTAAATACCTAATTTTCTGGTATTTATTACCTAATAAAAAATTATGGTAATATTAAGGACCCACCCCCACAGTAGGTATTCCAACCGCAATACCTGAACATATAGATCGGCGCCACTGATATACAATTATGTAATAATATACAAAATGATCAACAATAATAACTAGAGTTAAAATTGTATTATAAATAAAAAATATGGATATTGACCATCGTTTATTTCAGGGGGGTGACCGGAGGGGACTGTCTCCCCTGTGGCGCAACTAGGATTTTTTAGGGTGTCCACCTATAAATTTCTACTATAATTATTGAAATACAAAATTATTATCAATGTAAATGGACATTTTACAAGAATTCATTAATTAGCAAAAAATAAATTTAAAAAATAGCAGTTTTTTAATTAATTAGAAATTTTATGTAGCAAAATCTACGGGTCTTTTCTACGAGTTTAAATTTTTATAACGTTATTTGTAGATAAATACAATTTAGCGTCGCATATTCAACTGTATGAATTTTTAAAGCATGTTTCAAGTTTATTTCCGAATTAGTAGAGGTTATAATTTTATAGTTAAAACATTTTTTTTCTATGCTCATTCAATAAAATTTCCATAAATATAGTTTAAAAGGGGTGTACAGACACCCAAAACACCCACCATAGTTGTGCCACTGGTCTCCCCGGAGATAAATGTATTCTCCCGGGAAGGTCTAAAATGAACACTGATACTGATATTTCAATTAATGTCAACTATTCAAAGAAATAAAGTGTATTTTAAATATAATTTTCTTGGGTAGCATAAGCATTACTGAAAATAAAATGAAATTATAGGTTTAAATTTTTTTTAATCAATCATTGCTGATTTATACACTTTATATTTACTTATTAGTTTGTATTTCATTATTTAAAAAAATAATTTTTACACTGCAAATTCTGCAAAAAATTAGGACTACAAATTAACTAAAAATTTTAAAATGTTAATTATATTACATGCAAAACAAACCCCGTCCCCTCTCGCAAAAAGATCGCGCTCTGTCGTACCGCCACAGTACTATCGAATTGCCGTCGACAAATAGCATTTATTTACAAGTGGTATATCAATACATTTTTTGTCCAATGAAAAGAGTCGAAAAGCGCACGTCACAGATTATAGATTGAGTGGAGGGAAATGCGCTGTAGTGATAAAAAAGGGATTTTTGTTGTCAATTGTCATACCTGTCTTATTGTCGTGTTAAGATATGCGTTTCGCTATGTTTGATCTCTTAGATTTATCAAAATGTTGTTTTAATTTTTCAAATATTAATTGACTACCTATTCTAAATGTTTAAAGTTTGAATTATAATTATTATTTTTGTTACTTCTAAAGCGTTGTTGGTGTTTGGAAATACAATGATGAAAATAACTACTGATGGTTTTACAATAACAATTATTTATGTATAGTTTAGAATAGTGACTACATAGCTTGCACATCAACTTACACTATGAAGAAGGATAAAACGGGAGATAATGCAAGACCTTACAAATTATAAGTATTTTCTAATGTAATGTAGTAAATGAATTGGTTGCTAAAAATGCATTTGTTAATTTTGTTTTCATGTATATCATTGATATAAACAAATCTTAGAAAATGTATATGTTACATGCAATGTCCGGAATTGTACATTTTTCAATGTGTACAGCGATTTGTACAATAATAATCAAATATTCTATTGAGTCTTTAAATTAATAAAAAGTGAATATATTTATATTAAAAAATAATATATCTCTAAAATAAATAAATAAATTTAGTTTGTCAAACATTTTATTTTTTAAGTACCAATAATTATAAAAAACATATTTTTTAAAATCACGTTTTAACCACAATCATACAGTTTTTTACATAAAAAAAAATATTATTATAAAACTAAATATTACCAAAATCAAATATATAAATTCATATAGTTTGTCAAATATTATGTCAGCACGTGAGAGTTAATAGTTAATATTTTATTATTCATCGTTATTCTACAATCAAACAATACATATCAGTATATTGTTTACAACATAAAACTCATTGTAGGTTAATACATACATACATTATTATTTATTCTTACAATCAAGTGAGTTATGACAGCGAGAGTTGCATAAGACATTTTTTTTTGTTATGGACATCGAATTTACACTAAAATTAATACTTTTAGTTTTTTCAACGGACTTTTAAAATTATTTTCAACTGCACTCATTTTGATTGTATGATCACACTAGTTACTAATATCTACAAGTTAAAATACTACAGCAGTGCAGCGTATAAAGCACTAGTCCGTACTAAAGCCTGTTTAAGTTATATTTCTGATCAACACTATCCATAATATTATAGTAGTTTAGATAAACATAATCATTTTTATTGCATTACCTATACATTTACTGATTATAACAAAATACTGATTTGTACAGTGATTGTTGTACACATCGCGAATTGTATAACTTGGCAATCTAGTTACTTTGTACAGAAACATTGTACAGTTTGCGATTTGTACAATAATCTCTGTACACATTGCGAAATGTACAATTCCGGACATTGTATGTAACATATAGATAAAAAAAAAAAAAGAAAAAAAATGGTATTAACTCCAATTAAAGGTCCAAAAAATAATCTAAACACTTGCATCGTATAACTTTTTGGCTAAATTAGTTTGGCACTGTCCACTACAATTAAAATTTTATTGAAGTGACATTTTGTAATTAGAAATTTTGTTTTTATTTGATAGGTTTTGCAATATTATATTTATAAATTTAATGCGTAAATTAAGTTTTTGATGAATTTTTTTTCATTATTTTTATACCTGTTAATTTAACTTCTTATTGGATCAAAAGTTTAAGAGATTAGTATTTTTAAAATTTTTTTTTGTTATTACCAGAAAAAACTGGAAAAAATATAATCTATCATATGAAAAAATTATTTAGTAATGTAAATGATGAACTTAAAAGTTGTAATTAGTTATTTTTTCTATGAAAATGTAAAACTATAAGTAGGACTAGGATTTATATGCATTGATATGTTTTTTTTTTTGGGGGGGGGACTTTTGGTTACTGCTTTTATTTGTAATTTCAACGATTCGCATCATGTTAAATTAAATGGCGGTTAATTTATTTTGTATATTTTGAATAAAATGCATATTATTGCATATTTCTTTCCATTGTAAACTCGTAAAATGCATGTTGTATGATATATTTTAGCATTGATATTTGGTTGGTAAAAACAGAAAATAATATACCTATTAATTTATCCAAAAAATTCCCAAACAATATTTTTAAAATTTATCAAATAATTAGGTACCTATAGTCATTTAATTTTTATTTCGTCTCTATTGCCATATACATGTACACCTAGAACAGATTACCTACAATTATGTTCATAATGTTTTTATTCGAATATTGTACTAAAGGGCTAAGCCCGTATATTCATAATAAATAAATAAATAATGTTAAAAATCACTAATTGGTAGGTATGTGTCTTGACATAGATGTCATTGGGTATTGTGAGTGTGTTGCGTGTAATTTGTGAATCAAATTAATTTTAACTTTTGTAATTTTTTTTTTTATTATTTAATTTACAAAAATACTAAGTACCAGTGAAAAACTTCAAAAGTATCTCAAACAATTGTGATGCCTACAATTTTTCAAACCTATTGAAAAACCTTGTATTATAATATTTGTAACCAATCATTGTAGAAAATAAGTGATTTTTAGTTTCTTGACATTTTAGTGCATCAAAACACCTTAGTAATATAAAAATAAAAGATAAAGTAATAAACATTCTCATAGAAACAGTCAGTAATTAAAACTCAGCATACTGAGATTTCATAACTTTTAAAACTTTAGTTTTTGTATTTTAAGTATCATATTTGTTTTTAGTATTTTTTAGCATATTTTTGCATATTCTGAATAAACTAAATACATATTTTAACTTTTTTTATTGCAATTATAGCCTTAATTATAAGTATCGAAATCTATGGTCATTATTGATATTGTTTTTATAACATCCAGTATACTTTAGCTAATGTTATATTATTCTGCTAAAATAAAATATGGTCCAAGATTTTAACAATATGCATTGGCAGTTATTATATATATTTGTCTAATGCTTCATTATCTGACTAATGCTATCATTTGTCATGAGTCATGACATATTATACAGTTAAATCCGCTTAATGGGGACCTATTGGTGGTCTATTTGTCCCCAGTATACAATAATAAATAATAATAATTATAATTAATAAAATAAATATATTTGTTTGAGACAGTGTCATTTGTCCCCATTATGCGGTATCCTAGTTAAGCGGATTCGACTCTACATTACTATAAATATTTTAAATTTTACAGCCCATCAATTGGTCAGTTTAACAGGCATTAGTTTTCAGAGAAGAAATATATTGGTACATACCTAAATATAAAATATTTTGTAAAATAATAAATACATAATGAAATAAAATATTTTCTTTTAGGGAATGGTAGAGCTGACAATTATACCATTAAAAAATAATCTTGAATTTATAAAACTAAATGCTAAACAGTGTCGTATTTATCGTGTAATGGTTAATGAAAATATTGAAGTTCCTTTCCAATATTTTGATCCGTTTATTGATATTACTCAAGACAGTGATGAAGAGTAAGCATTTAAACCATTTTTAAGTTATTTCATTTTTAATAATATTTTTTTTAGACCCATATTAACTGCATTTTCTAAATGTCATTTAAATGCTGCTGAAATAACTGATCCTGATAATAACAATGGTGAATTAGTTATAAATCTACCTGTAGAGATATCAACATCTGTAAATGATGGAACAAGTTTTAAAATTAGTTTAGAGTATTCTTTAGAACAGCCTAGTGGAGGCATTCATTTTGTTATTCCTGAAGGAGATGGATCTTTAGTAGAGGTATAATTATGATAAATTATATTACATTATAACATGTTATTATAATATCATAAATAATTATTTCAAATTATCTATAATATTGATATTTTTTATACTTGAGTTTAATTTAAATTTTATTAAAATTTTAGAGACGAGCTCACATGTTTACTATGTGTTTTGAAAACTCATCTCGCCTATGGTTTCCATGTGTTGATAGTTATTCAGAGCCATGTACTTGGGAGTTGGAATTTACAGTTGATGAAAATATGACAGCAGTATCTTGTGGAGACTTAATAGAAATAGTTGCAGCTCCTGATTTAAGGCGTAAAACTTATTACTATAATTTATCAATGCCCACTAGTGCACCAAATATAGCCTTGGCAGTGGGGTAATTATTTTTATAAAGTTTTTTTTATTATATACTAATTAAAAAATATATTTTTGTTAAAATTTTAGACCATTTGAAATTTATATGGATCCAACTATGCATTTTATTTCTCACTTTTGTTTACCGGGCCTTTATAAGCTATTACCTACAGCCGCAAAATATACACGTGAAGCTTTAGAATTTTATGAAGATACATTATCTAATGGTTATCCTTATAGTTGTTATAAACAAGTATTTGTTGATGAATCTCCTACAGAATATGCTTCTTATGCATCAATGAGCATAAATAGGTAAATTATTTAAGATTTATATTAATAAAACTCTATAATTTAATGTTTAATAAATAAATAATTTACAGTGTTAATCTTTTACATCCAAAACAAATTATTGATCAAGTTTATATTTCGAAGAAAATATTGGCTCAAGCTATGGCAGAACAATTTTTTGGTTGTTTTATTTCAACCCAAAATTGGTCTGATTGGTGGCTAACATGTGGTATAGCATTATATATGTCTGGTCTCTTCGCAAAAAAATGTTTTGGCAATAATTCTTATCGTGAATGGATTCACAATGTACATTATTCAACTATTTTTTTTTTCAATTTATAAATTTAAATATTATTGATATTATTTTTAATTTAGGAATTAATGAGTTTAGTGCGTTATGAAGAAGAAATTGGACCTATAGTTCTAGATCCAACCCAACAGCCAGCACCAATAAATAGTGGTATCGTTAGTCCAGAAGAATTGTCAAATCCCGGATGTTCATTATCTTTTAATAATGTACAAAATTCAAATGAAACATCAATTTTTCATTTTTCAACTCAAAGTTTACACACAATATCTCCTCGTTATTTTCACTATATGACTAAAAAAGCACATCTTGTGTTAAGGATGTTAGAAAATCGAATTGGATATTCATTGTTATTACAGGTAAAGTTTTAATAATAATATCAGTCATACATTTAAACAAGGACAAAACTATTATTTTTTTATGATTCTGAATTATTAGTTAGTAAATTGATATTCATTAGGAATAAACTGAATTTAAATTTTCATGAAATACATTATTTTGAATTTTGAGTGAAATAAAGAAGCTAGTATTTTTTTAAAAGATATTTATTTATTTTTTAGGTGTACACATTTTTGTTTAGCCATATATGTTCAAAAGTTTAAAATAGCAACATTTTTAATCAAAATTTTCCTCAATTAGGTTCTTTTTAGAGGTCTTTTCTGACATTTTAAATAATTTTTCAAAATTTGGGAAAAACTATCCAAAATTTTACGAAAATACCTTTAAAACTTTTTATTTTAATTCAAATATTATGAACATTTGAATATATATAGACAATAATATGAAAAATATTTTGGTAGAGAAAAATTTTGAAAATGTGAAAAAATAATTTCAAACATTGGTTTTTCCTATCCTCAGTTAATATTACATTATAACACTGGCTGAGTATAAAGTAATTTTATTTTAATATTAATAAACGTTATGACTTTTAAGAAAATTATCTTAAACAAACTAATGCTCCATTCAGAATCGTTTTATTGAAAAAAAAAATTTATCATTTCTTAAAAAATTTACACACCCATTAAGTGCCACACAAAGAGCAAAATATATACTGCTTTTCAAAAATTTTATTTTGTTTTTCAACACAATTTCAAAAATAATTTAGCTAGAAACTTTAAACTTTCACCAATTACTACTAATAGTCAACTGTATAATTCAGTATAAGACATTATAAAAAGAAAATGTATGTATTTATTTTTTCATATAAACCATACAACTTACTGGAAACCTTGCCACAAATTGAAATGAAAAGAGTGTCCTGATCTCTTTATCTAATGTTTGTTAATCTAGTTTTTAGAATCTAAATAAAAGAAAGAACCTAGTAAAGTTATTTACAATGATTTTTATTTTTAAAATTTTTTTTTCAGTAAACACTTGTATAGATATACTTCTCTAAAAGTAAAACCAGCAATTATATGAAACAGAATTAACTTGTATATTGTACTTGTGAGAGATTGTTTTTTGAAATTCTCAATTACTTTCTAACAATAGGGAAAAACAACCCAAAATTGGTAAAAAACACCTTAATAACTATCTTTTTTTTTTAATCTAAACTTTTTGGAGATTTAAATAAAGTTATCATAATTTTTAAGTAAAATTTTCTTGAAGAAACTGAATGTCAGCTCAGAATCGTTTTGTTAAAGAAATTATTTATTGTTTCTTTAAAATTCAATACACCCACCAAGAGCATTCCTTCCAAGGAGCGAAGAATCGCCATGGTGTGATGTCCAAATTTGTTAAAGTTAATTCCAACCTAAGTGTTTTTATTCATATAACACCAATTTTTGTATAAAACCCGCTTTATCACATACACTTATTGTGCATAAATGTATAAGGCGGTATTCTGTCTCAAATTTCATGGTCATCTACCTGACCCTTTAAGATTTCTTAGAACATTTTTATCATCCTTCATTTGGTATAATATGAAGCATCTAATTTTTTTTTTTTTAACCTCTAAATTTGATGTTATTTTAATAGTTTTATGGAAAATATTGATTGAGCCTCTATTATAATTAACAAAAATTGTTTTTTGTGGGATCAGGAACTAAAACTGCTATGTATATATTCCATAATCAGAATTATTCGAGATTAGTTTCTATCAGAAATGATAATATGATAAAAAAAAAAAAAAAATTGTTCAATAAAATCAAAAACTTCAGTATAATATAAATATAAATTCAGTATAATATAATACAAATGCAACAAAAGCAAACTTTACCTTGATATATTTTATTTTTATATTTTCTATGAGATAATAAAAAATTTTCTTTTTGGATTTTGGGAAAAATAATTTCCATTTAATATTTGAAACCGAAACTAATCTCAGCCCATTCTGCTTCTGAGATAAATGTACATAGTTTGTGTTCTTAATTCCACAAACAAAATTTTTTGAATTTAAATGAGGTGAAAATAATGGTTTTCATAAAATTATTAAAATATCCTTGATTTTATTGGTGGTAAATGTAAAATGTTTGCATTATAATTAGAGTTCAGATTTATATTCTGTGGAAACGTTTGAAATTTGATGTTTATGTGCTGCAAAAATTGATGACACATTGCCAAAGTATTCTTAATATTCCATAGATATTCTCATAAAGAAATTAAAACTCTTTTATGACGAAAATCAATTTACCTCATTGTGATAATCGAATCTATTATTAACTTTCAAATTGATGTGTCCTGAGTAAAACTATACTTTTACTTATGTAAATCTATTTGAACGACAATTTTTTCAAAAGAAAATATTGTGTAATGGTGACTAAAATCAGAAAACCATTCTGAATTATCTAATATTTCTCTAATATAATCAAATATAGTAGAAATATTCTTGAATATGTACCATAAACTAAAGTATTCTAAAATATTCTCTGAGATCAAAATATGCATTAATATGCAAAAAAGAACTTTTCTTGATATATTATACACATTATGAAATACAAACGTTTCTTACTCCCATCAAACAGCTTATGATCGTTACAAATATGTTTTGCATAAAAATCTGATCCCTAATTATATAATATATTTGTTCACTCATTTTTATTCTAGTTTATTTTTATTATTATTATTTCAAGTCATTACACTATATAAATATATTTTATACTTACAGGTTTTGAACAAACATTTGTCTTTAGCAAGTTATGCATCACAAAACCTAATGGATTCTAGTTTATGGGGCCAAATGTTAATTAGTACAGATATTTTTAACAAGACTATTTTTACAGTATCAGGCATTGACATGTCTGTATTTATTGATCAGTGGGTTAGAATTGGAGGACATGCTAAATTTACCTGTACTTTTGTATTTAATAGAAAAAGGTTTAATAAAAATTTACATTAAAATTATTTTAAACGTTATTAATTTAATTTCTCTTTTAGGAATATGTTGGAAATAGAAGTCAAACAAGATGCAGTTTCTCAAAGAGGTGTTCGAAAATATGTTGGTCCATTAGTGATCAATATTCAAGAATTAGATGGTCCATTTAATCACACTTTGCAAGTTGAGGGTAATGTAACTAAATCAGATATAACCTGCCATTCAAAAAGTAGACGAAATAAGAAGAAAAAAATTCCTTTGTGTACTGGGGATGAAGTGGATATTGATTTAAATGCTATGGAGTAAGTAAAATAAATGATAAGTAAATTTATATTTTAATATTATCTTTAAATCTTATCTAACAAGTATTGAAATTATTTACATTTATTGTTGACATAGATATCTTATAGCTGGGGGGTCGTTCCGATAGTTTGTCACGGCACTGAGAGTGCACCATCTATCTGTCTAACCTAATCGAAAGTGTTCTATGGCAACCCTATGGTCACTAGGCTACCACTCTTCATGATTACTGTGAAAACATTCCTATCATCTGAATTCAGTTGCCACAAGCTATGTCCGTGTACTGATTTATCTACATGCAGTGGAGATCCTTCAAAAATTGTATATATTTTTTTAGTATAATTCTCTAACACTTAACACACAGATTAGGCATTAATGTAAACGGGGATCTGTAGCTACATAATTTTTTGCCCAAATGTTTTACTGTGAAAAAAAAAAGAACTGAAAATGTATTACTCCCAAACCTTTTTCTCCAAGACTAGTGGTAACTTTTTTATATCTTCGAAAAATTTTCACATACCACTTGACTTTATATCCTTTTTTTTTTACTTATCAACGAATTAAATTATTAAATTACATTATTTTACATGTATGTAGCCTTTTTATAATTTAATTATAATTTAATTTATTAGTTAATTTAAACTACAATTAAATAAGCACAAAAAGTAACATAACGTTAAATATGTACAGCTATTATTAATTATAATGAACATGAATGAAAATAAATAATTTAATGAGGCGGTTGGTGTTGTATTAAATGAATTAAGACATCAGTATCGGGCTTTCATGTTGGTAACTATAAGTCTTAAGTTATCTTCTATGATTATTTTGGTTCTATATTTATTTTTTATGTATAATAAATCAGATATTTTATCACGCTCATATGTAGATACAAAAGTAAATAAGTATTTGACATTGAAGAGCCTATGGGAAATAAAAATATAAAGATTATCATTATCTAAATTGCCACAATAAACAAATACTATTTTTATCATACATAGGTCAATTTATATTTTAGCACATTTTTATTAAAATCTATTTTTTTTTTTTTTTTTTTTGCTAATCAATAAAGTATTATCATACTACTTACGAGTTTTCTAGGTACCACAGGTTAAGAAACAGTGTCTTGACAATGCTGAACCTTGTGAATGGTCTCCAAGTTACACTTTTTATTAAAACTCATTAAATACCAACCTTCTAAATGTAGTAAAATTGCATTAATTTAACAATTTTGCTTAAATGAATCTGTTAAATAGTGTAGTGACTAGTTACTAGACAAGTTTTAGTTAATTTATCAATTTAAAATTTAATATCCAGTGGTTTGGACAATTTTCTTTATGTCTAGAGTAGATAATTTAAAAAAAAAACCTTTCTTATATTATTCTTCACCATTTGTATCTCGCTCGTTAGAGTTCAACCTACAGGTAATATAAATTAATAAGATTTAAGTTCTTAATGACGTTGTTAATCTAATAAATTGTTACTCAATAGGGTATTAATAGTGATTAATTTGGAAAAATCCATCAAATGAGAAAAGCTAAACTCTATTAACGATAATTATTCTCTCCATGTTTATGACTATTTTATGTACCTATTTTTATATACCCATCATTAATTTAAATATTTGTGTATTTTTTTAAATCGCTCTTTGTTTTATTTCGTTTCACCTCTAAATCTAAATTATTATGCCTATTATATTAATTTTTAGTTATTTGCTGAACTTTATAAATGAAACCAAGAGCACGATATGTGAATCTATTTTATTTATTAATTTGTTTGAAACCATTAAATTTGGTTGATGTTAATTTCATAATTGGTATCTACAATTTATATGAATAACTTTTTCATTTATTTCAAAAAAATTCTAGTTTAGAAAAAAGAAGTTAAAAACCTATGATATATAAGTATCCAAAAATAAAATAAAATAAATAAATAATAAATAAAATCAGTGTATAGTTATTATACTATATATATATATTAAATAACAAAATAAATAAATAACAATAAACTTAGCCTGGAGTATTATAATCGTTTTTCTTTAACAACTGGTTTTGATTTTAAAAATCATCATCAGGTTAAGAATCTGTTTTTTTTTTTTTTTTTAACAATTATAATACTCCAGGCTAAGTTTATTTTTTTGTTATTTAATATATATATATATATATATATATATAGTATAATAATTATACATTGATTTTATTTATTATTTATTTATTTTATTTTATTTTTATATATCTTTATTATAGGTTTTTTATTTTTATTATTGAGTATTAATCTGTAAACATTTTATTTTGTTTTATTATTTAGTTTAGAAGTTATAAATTGATATTTTGTTACAAAATTTGTATTTTGATTAGTATATTTAAAATCATTTTGTATCAAAATGAAATAATATTTTGATACATAGATTATTTGTGAAAACAAATCATCAAATGAAATTTTCGGCTACTTTTATCAGTTATGAGCTACCATAACTTTATTGTCGTTTTGTTCAGCAAAAACGTAAAAACTATATTTTATGTTTCTAATTACTGATGTATTATTTGACTATACATGATCTATAATTTGTTAATAGATTCAATCTACACTAAATAGTACATATTTATTTATTTATAATTATTCATAATTTAAACTTCATTTTAGTAATGACTCGCCAGTTTTATGGATTCGATTAGATCCTGAAATGACTATTATACGTAGTTATTTTATTGAACAACCCGAGTACCAATGGAACTATCAATTGCGACATGAAAAAGACGTAACTGCTCAAATGGAAGCAGTTTTAGCACTTGATAAATTTCCTACTATTGCCACGCGTAATGCATTATGTGATATTATTGAAAACGAGCAAGTTTATATACATGTCCGGCGTAAAGCTGCTCATTGTTTAACTAAGGTATTCAACTATTACACATTCAAACTTGTATAACTTGTATAATTATTTAACTGAGTGTATTTACTATAGATTGCTAATGCAATGGTAGCTAATTGGACTGGACCTCCAGCAATGTTAACAACATTTAAAAAACTGTTTGGGTCATTTTCATCTCCACATATTGTAAAACAAAATAACTTTTCGAACCTACAACATTATTACCTTCAGAAGGTACATAGTAATAAAAAAAAGAATTAAATTAAGTGCAACTAATTTAAACTTGTTTATTTTAGACACTTCCGATTGCAATGGCTGGCTTAAGAAATTCTCATGGAATTTGTCCCCCTGAAATATTTAAATTTGTACTAGATTTATTAAAATACAATGACAATAGTAAAAATATATATTCAGATAATTATTATAGAGCTTCACTTATTGATGCACTCGGTATAACAATTACACCTGTAATATCTTTAATTCAAAAAGAGTAAGTATCAAAATTTTGTTATTGCTAAGGCCTAAGCTTATGCATAAATAATTCAAGTATTTTCCACCTACTATTTCGCGCCAGAATATTTGGTCATAAAACATTTTTCCAACATAAAATGTGTGTAATATACATTACTACCATTTAAATATTATAATTAAATGAAATTTTCTATTCTAGGTATGATATTACAGGAGATTCTCTCTCTGGAGATTCAAAATTAATAGTTGAAGCAATTACAAAGTATTTAAACTTGGAAAAACGTTTGCAGACTTACAAATATCCTATAACAATATCCTGTTTGAAAGTTATCAGAAAACTACAAAAATGCAGCCATTTACCTAATAATCCTAATATATTTCGTTCTTATTCTTTATATGGAAACTATATAGGTTTGAATACGACTAATTATTTAAATTTATTTTTCTACGTTTTTATTTCCCTGTAGGTGTAAGGCTTTGTGCTTTAGAAGTTTTAGTTGACTTCACTTGCTTAGATGGACGTTGGGATGACTTAAAATACCTTATAGATATAGCAGACAGTGATCCAGATCCAAAAGTTCGAAATGAATTAGTTCGCATGTTGTGTGAAAACCCACCATTTACACCTAAAAAACCAAATAACCGATTCAATAATGAATACCTCTCCCATTATTTGTGGAAACTTATTAAGTAAATCAAATATTTGATTAACTGTGTATGATTATATAACTGTATAATACAATTATTTTATTGTGAATCACGATTAACTAATTTAAATTGAATAAAATATATTATATTTGATATTTTATACTGTTTTAGCTCTTTGTTATCTCATGATACAACTTTGCGTTGCAATTTTGTTGACTTATACTATATTTTATTTGGGCAACAGAAAACCTTGCATTCTGAAGTTACTGTATTATATAAGCCAATCAAAGTGGAAGTAGAAGTGAGTAATCACGGTTTATATAATAATTTTTCAAAACATTTTTATGATTATTTTAATTATTGTTTATAAGGCGAAATTGTACACTCTTCCAAATATTGTTGTCAAACCGGATACTGATTTGAATAGTGAACGAGGAATCAAAAGACCTATTGACTGTGAAATGTCATCAAAAATCCCCAAAATTGTGGAAAATATTGATGTTAAAGATGATATTTTAGAAAATGAATTTGATAATAATTTACAGAATGATCAAAAAATAAAGGTTAGATTAGGTTTACAATATTATAGCAAAGTTAACTAAAATCGAAAATTGTAAAGAACTATTTTTTTATGATGAAATAATTATGGTTTAAACATCAATTGCAGACTGAAATCAAAGAAGATCTAGATGAAAAAATAGATGAAGTTAAAGAAGATAGCTTACTATCAAATATTAAACCATTATTTGAATTGAACGAGGGTAAATCCAAGACAGGATTTTCTTCTGAAAATACATCTTCACTACCTGGAATCATGATGTCTAATTCTTTTGGACCAGTTGGTTTTGAACCAGGAATGTTTAATGTTATATCAGATGATCAGTCATTTAAATCTGTGGTGCCCAGTGAAAGTAAACACCATCATCATCATCATCATCATCATCATAGTAAAATAGATGGAGCTAGTAATTCTGTATGTATATTTTTTTTTGTAATGATTATTCTGACAAAAATTTTTATATGACTAATGAATTACTTTTTTAGAGCAAAAAAAAGAAAAAGGAAAAGAAGAAGCATAAGCATAAACATAAACACAAACGTAAGCTGGATAAAGTGAAGGATAAAATTAAAGAAGAAAACACGGTTGTTAAAGTAAAAGATGAATTTTTGACTTCAGGAAGTTGTAGTAGTGATGACACATCTATAGATTTAAGTTTACATGTATAATTTACACACAAATATTGAATATTATTTTTCATTATTGATTTTTAACTTTTTGTACACAAAGAGTCAAATTTTATTTTACTTTTTTTGAGCTGCTTATAAGTAGTATAGTATACATTTTTAATTTTCTTTCATCATTGATATTTAGTTTGTTTAATAATTTATATTAATAATTGTGAAAAAAAAAAAAAAATGACTTCAAAAATAATTTTATGTTCATAATCAAATATAAATACATAATTATACTCATTAATCTTCTTCTTCTTCATTGGCATTACAACTCTTCAAGAGCTTTTGCCGCCACCGCCACCTCCTTCCACTCTTCTCGATTTTGAACTTTTTCTTCCCAATCTGGTATCCCTAGTTTCTCCAAGTCCTGTTTTATTCCATCTATCCATCGCTTCTTTGGACGTCCTCTTGGCCTCTTCCCTGTGGGTTTCCACTCAACTACCGCTTTAAGGTACTCTGAGTTTGACCTTCTCATCACGTGCCCAAACCATTTTATTCTTTTTCCTTTCACAAAGTTGGTTATCCTTGGAACTCCTGTCAAATACTCATTAATACTTTATGTATTTTTTTTGTTCAATTTATTATTTCAACTCTTATTTAAAAAAATATATACAAAGTCATTTTATCATGACATTAACTAATAACAAAAAATGCTTATTGAACTTATATTTAAAATTTGAAACAATTATTTTATTAAAAATTAAAAATGTATTAAAGAAATATTAAATAGGTTAATTTAAAACAGAGTTGAAATGTTTAAAACTAAGTGTTTAAAACACGTAGTTTTAAACTGTTTAAAACACATTCAAAAGTTTAAAACACAGTTATGTTTTAATAGTTTTTAACACTGTTTTAAACATATGTTTTCTTTGAGTTAGTTTAAATCAGTTTTTAATTAAAATTTTGAATTACCTATATTTTTTTCCAAATAATTATTATTAAAAACTTTTTTATTATTATAGTCTTTTCTTTTTATCTACTCAAAAAAGTTATTTGTGCTAAACATAAATGAAATACATCCATCTACCTTTCTTTTTATTCTTCAATAAATAAATAATAATTTAAAAAATATTACTAACTGACATATCTGATACCAGTTATCATATGCACAAATAGTGTAGGAACAGTAGGAACTAGGAAGTAGATGCAGATATGTTGAACATTTATTGGTAACTTATTTATATTTAGTATTTATGAATGTGTTTTGATTAATTAAATCAGCCTTATGATTTATTCATAAATAATAAATATAATTGAAAACAGAAATAATAAGATAACTTTTTTTTTAAAATCAACATTAATAATAGGTATACCAAACATTAATATTATTAATTTAACTTCTTTTAATTTAAACTTAAATCAAAATCATAATCATACTCTTTAAATAATATTAAATATTTTTATTTAGTTCTTGAAAAATAAAAACTAATTTTGAGGCTTTTTCTGTTTCCAATCGATTACAAATTTTGCTATGAACCATACCAAATGTTGAAAATAATCTTTTTAATACAGATGAACGGGCATTTGTTGTGTGTAATTGATGAGTGACAATAAACATTTCTGTAGATACTTGATTTCCATATGAATTTTCTAGAGATTTCCACCAATTAATCGGCTGGATATTTTTAACAGTAAATAAAGTCTTTATATGGTCCTCCATGGGATTGATATGTAATAAGATGTGATAAAATATGAGGATGGTATGTTTGAACATAATCTAAAGCTTCATCACGCTGAGATGTATTTAAATGTTTACCTTCATACCTTGGATCTGATATATTTGCTAGATAATGAGCTGGAGTCATATCCATAGACATTTGGTCTTCCATTTTTTTTTTAATTGCAGAAAATTCATCCTTAAATTGTTCAATCAAATCTAGCCATACTTCAGTAACTTGACTTATAGTGCATTTGTCACTTTGCGATTTATCTAAAGCTACAGCAATTAGTTTAAGTATCTTGTTGTAATCTTCAACTTGATTTTAGATTCTGAACGAAGTGAAGAAGCTTATGATTTTACAATGATGTTTATTTTTTTTTATTTTTTTTTTCTCTTTCTGTAAACACATTTTCGTATAGAAATACTTGTCCGAAAGTTTCGATCAGTATCTCTATAGAACCGGAATCACACCCAGATGGTACTTTAGAGAGGTCATTTTTCCAATTTCTCAA
>JAIPRM010006306.1:0-18927 GCA_025469315.1 Stegophylla sp. TES_Ste_2020 | reverse complement strand
ATTTTAATATTTTAGTGATTAACTTTCAATAATATTTAGATTTTAAAAAAGAAATACTTACTGAAATATAAATTATGTTTAATAATCGGAATTACATTTTGATAATAGTAAGATAAAATATTTATTTATTATTGAAATAATGAAATAACGGGTTTTGTAGTTAATTGTTTCAAGGGGGGGGGGCAAAAGTATATCTTTGTCCTCTCTATTAATTCTTTGGGGGTGAAACTGCCCCCTCGTACACCCCTCAGTTGCCGCCTATGACCCTCCCCTATATACACCACTGGACTCGTATTTCATGTCGATCGCGTCTCGGTGACATATTATTACTATTATTATTATTATTGTGTTCGATATTTATGCGACAATATCATACGTACAATATAATATCATTACATACGACCGACAACCGACAACACGTGCTTCTCCGGGGCACATTCCGCGGACGGTTTCCATTTTTGGACGGGCGACCGATTCACGTTCGTCGTCGTATCCGAACCACTTAACGGAATGATCGTGGCACAGTATTTATACACGCGCGCGCTTGCGTCGTCGTACATGCATGCACATTTATTATTACAGTCATACATAACGTATAATACGCGACAAGATTATGTCGTAGTGCTCTGGTAACATCATGTGCGCGCGCGAACGGGGTGAAAGACGTGATATTTCACAGAGCAATGGTTCCCAAAATGGGTAAAGATTTATGATGAGTGACGAAAAAGAAAATATACTTTTGGGCGATTAAATCTAGTCCGGATATAACAGGTTAAATATATGCGTGACGAGGACGACACAAGAGTAGTAGTGTTTTGAGTACCTATGAAACGTGCGATTTTCGTTTTGAAATATTTCTCGTTAAAACTTCCTAGCTCCTTATTCAAATATCGAAAGATTTATTTAGTTTTTGTTTATTAAAAATATAATATGTATGCAGATGATGTATAGATGTGCGGACTTTGTTCTGTTGTAGCTCAGGTGTCTACAGTTGTGGTTTATATTGTATTTAATCCCCATGTAATTAATTTACATTACGAGAACGGCATATTTATTGGCAGCGTTTTTATATATACGAAATGAAATGCACATGTTACGATACACTATTTGTATAGTTGTAGACCTACTTATAATAAGTCAAATAACTATTGTCGACATATATTGTAAACTGTTTTTCACTTCATTTTCGTATTTCATAGCACGAATAAACTTTAAAGTACAACCATGATTATTTTTAGATTACGATTTTTTTTTCGCTACAATAAAATGCACATGAGTCATATTACAAGTAATTTAATTCCTGATAGAGAATTATAAGTTAATTTCTTAGTAAAACCTGCAGTGTAAAAATAAATTATACGTACAGTAATTTTCAGCATTTTTTCGCCCCTTAGTTTTCACGTTTAGTAAAAATTGAAACGCGTTTTTATTGAAGAAAAAAAAAAGGTCCCTAGTCTTTTATTTTATTTTTAGTTAGGGGTTCGAGGCATAATGCTAAGTGGAAACCACTGTAATGTTAGAGCAGTGCACGTGTGATTATTATTGTCATTACACGTCGTTGCACAGGCGTCTATTAACGGCGGGATTTGCTGTCGACACGTGTTTTGAAAACAATCTATTTAATATGTACATTATTGGTCAATTTAGCCTATAATGGTGTTGCCATAGGCGTGTGTCGCAGACGTTGGTCGTAGGGTAGTTAATGCGACTGGTAAAATGTACCCTCTAAAAATATATTTGTAAATTTTTCTAAAATAAATGTTCATAACACTATATACATAAGAAAAACGCATTTTCTGTTATAATTACTATACTCATATTTCTAAGTATATTATGGATAATTCGTAATTTTTTCGTGTCTTAAAATAAAAATATATATTTTTATAATTACTCTTTAATGAAAAGGATATAAAATCGAGTGGTTTCCTTACAGTGATTGTAAATAATTATATCTCACATGTATTATATCCATCTGCTGTAATCACTGATCGTGTATCAGTCGCGTATCCACGGTATTTATTTAGTGTCGGTAGAATCGGTATTTTACATGTCGAATGGGGTCTAGTCGAGTAACAGTTATGAAACTCAAATATCGAAACAAGTTTCGAATTTTCAGATTATTTAAGTTTTTAATTTAGTTTATTTAAATCACATAGTTTCAGTCGAGTCCCGAGTTTAAAGCAAATATCACTTCTGTAATCGAGAGTCCCCTAGTTTAAAACTAATAACAAGTTTTAAGTGAGTTTCATTCCAAAAGTTGAGTGATCATAATCTTAAGTAACATAATTTATTTTTTTATAATATGGTCGTTGAAATACATCAAATGTTCCCATGAGTCATCGACACTGCGATAATAACATTAGGTAGGTGCTTTGATATTATGTACTATTTAATTGAACGTTATACAAAGAGCGGGCGTAAAATAAATAAAAAGAAAAGGATTATTTAAAGTAGGCTCTGTCAATCGGCTAAAAATGAGACTCCTTTACCCAATATTGAACGTGTGTTAGACGATGACAATACACATTGATATAAAATCCTAAAATCCCGTCGAGTCTTGAAAATCATAATCGTAGCAGATATTTTGTAATTTTTTTTTTTTTTGTAAATTTGTTGTTTATGTGGATCCCGTACCCCGAACGCGCAGTGTGCGCAAGCTTCTCAAGTTTCCTTACAACAGTTATTGATCTGTTTACCGTTTAGTTAGGTAAAACATGAAAATAAATTATCTGACCTAATCAATTGACTAACTTCGTAATAAATAAATAATAATAATAATAATAAAAAAAAAATTAAACTGAAATAACTGCACATTATTTTATAATCTTTTTAAACACTTTTAAAAGAAAATACGATTACCTGGTAATACCGTTCGCTTACTGGTCGTTATCGCGTATACCACAGCTGAAGCTGCCTTATCTTCTTTTCTCGACGTTATTTTTATACCTTAGAACTCATCTGCTTCATGACAGATGACTTATAAATTGACTGTGCATTGAAAATATTTAAAAATACAATATCTTTTGACGAAAATTGAAAATTTAACTAATAAATGCGCCACGCGTATTTCCCCTCTTTTTCGCCAGCTTAACTCAGTGTCACACGAATAAAAACTGTATACAATGTTATTAAGCATTCGTACGATAATGTTTAAATCTTTTTTTTTTTAAATTATTTAAATATTTACAATTATTTGGTATACCTACTAAAAAATACCTAAAGACGTTATGTAATAGAATGTCGTTGATAGATATTATTTATATTTTTTTAAACACAAAAATTTCGTTATTTAATCAATTCGATAACCCAAAATGAGTGTCTGTAAAATATTTGGAATATTTTTTAAAACTATTCGTAATCGTTTTCGAACGTTTTTTTTTTTTTCAAAAGTATTTTAAACTCAGTTTAGAATTTTATGAACGAATTCGTATTTAAAATGCATTTTGAGAAGACAAATCGTTTTGTCCGTTTAACGCGTTTTTTAAACCACCTTCTACCCAACCATTTTTCAGCTATTATTGCTCCTCTCGTCACCTGCACCACCGTTGCCGCCGTTTTCCGCGCCCCCGGCACACACCACTCGCACCGGTGGTTCGAATAAACGCTGGGCGATAATGGTAAAAAATGAGGTTGTGACCATTAACAACGATAATCGCGCATTCTGTGAGCCCCGTGAGACTATTACCGCTGCGCTGCTGCAGGTGTACACGAAAAACAATAATGAAAAAAAAAAACCCCAAAAAACGGAAACTCACAGGGCATTGTGTTTTCGTTTCTCCCGCAGCTTTTACGTTTTAAAAAATTAATATTCATTTCAAATACGAAAACGGTGATTAGAGGTATAATAATATAATATTACATCTATCACGTTATGTCAACCACAACAATACAATATAGTAGTCGTATAGTAGTTAGCACGACATGAGACGTATAGTTAACACGTATTAGTTATGATAGTTATAATAGTAGTGTAATTTCGTAGTGTACCACGCGTTGTCGTCGTTGACCTCAAAAATACAGCGTAAAACTTTGTTTTCATTATTTTTCCACATACGTATCATCACAATAGTATATTATTATAACATTATTATCATCACGTGAACAAATCAATACCTCCTACAAAAGCAGTTTTCATAGTTCTGTCAACAGTCAACACGTACATTTCGGAGACACTATCCCGGTGTACAAGAATACCGATGTGGTTATGAATTGTCCCCCTCCCCCTCCCACAGGGAAAAAAGATATCGCGGGTATTAGATTAAAAAGCACAAAGTGACACAAAGGTTTTTTCCTTTTTTACGTAACACTCAAAATAATATTAACGTCAAAGGTTATGAGATTTTTCAATCGGTTTTGTAAAAAGTCACTTTAAAAACGAAGCACTCCCTATGAAGAAAAAATGAGCAGAATAAAATTGTAATATAACATATATAAAATAACCCTTTGCGTCTTTTAACCACATGCTAAAAAATGTATTTAAGGGAGTTGCTTAAAAGGGGCTAAGCCCCTCAAAGAGTAATTTTAACCCCCCCATCTTAATAATTAAATGTTATTCATGTATAGATAAATAGTAGCATAAATTATGAATTACATTGTCTGCTTTTATATTAGCCCCCTCTCCTTAAATAACAATCTTAAAAACGCCCCTGTATCTATGACTCGTAATGATACTTTTAAATATTACAAAATCTAATCTTTATATTACACATGTGATGCTTACGATATTGTAATAAAACTAATACTAGGTTTATCAACAAATTCAATAAACATGTTTGATTAATCGTAATTTACGTAAATAATTAAAAGAATGGTGACCAGGCGTACTTTTTTTTCATAGGACGGTACTATTTTTTATTGCATTGTTCCATAATATCTCTAATAATGGTAGAAGTACATGAATTTAAATATTATTTTATTATATTTTAATTTGTATTATGGAAACAGTTAATTTGAAATATCATAAATCATAACAGTATAGTTTACGCATTGATAAATTCCTAAAAGGAAAATATTTTTATTTGATAAAGGAGAAGCTAAATTTTAAAATGTAGGGATATTTATTTCTATCTGATCATCATAGTTAGATCATCATATTATCTGCCTATTATATTATTAAAAGGTGAGGGGATTTTTTGTAAAATCTGAAGTTCTACCGGGCTGATTTGCATAGTTTTTTTTTTTTTTTTTTTAATGAGAGTACTTGGTCTGCAAATGAGTCATCTAATGAGAAAAGTTCAAAAAATTAATTAATTAAATAGTTATTAGAAATATTACATTTTATATGTATACGTTTAGTCCACGAAAAAATATATTTTGCTGGCTGTAAATTAATCCGACCACGATGAAGACAAACACACAGATATAAATTATACAACTTATTACATTATAATATATCTATAGATAAATATTATTTCAAATTTTAGTTTATAATAGTGGTAGATGTCCGTGATATTAATTATTTATTCAATCTATTATAATTTTTTGTATATAATGGAATATCAATTAATTCCCATAGTAGGCAGTGGATTTTGCCAATTTCTATCGGTGGCATACTCATTGTTTGGTACACTAGAAAAAAACCGAGATATTCGAATAAGAGTTGTCAACTCAGTAATATTTTTTTACTTTTCATACTTATTTTCGTTTACTCATTTTCACATTTAGATACGCCATTCTATTCGTTGTAACAAAACGAACGTTTACGAACCCAAATAGTTTTCAGGTGCGGTGGCGGTACTTTTGCTGCACCCGTACGCGTGTCTACTGTCTATGTGCTTGTGTGTGTGTGTAAATGTGCTCGTGTACGTGTGTGTATGTGTGAGTAATCTGGTGGACCTGGTTTGAACTGTTGAAATAACTCGGGAGCGTAAACGCCCGCCAACAGTATACATAACATATTCGAGTCACGGAAATGGTAATTCCTCCGACATTTTCACCCACCCGCACTGCTGTCACCTTCGACCGCCGGCTACACGTTTCGCGGTTCAATTATAAACCCGTGTAGCTTAAGCGTAAAAACTTCAACGTATACCTAATAACATAATTTTGTTTTCTCGACGATATATTATTTTATCCTAGTACAGAGTCTGTGCCTCCAACGAACGTTGCACGAGACTATACACTTCCATCGCTGTTTTTTTTTTTAAAAAAAGTTTTTTTTTCTGTCCTCAAATACTTGGCTATTGTCGGAATAAATATATCCACGAATAATATACATTTTTCGTAGATATGTTGACATTTCTAAATGTAACGCGTTTCGGCGGAGCCTATGAAAAAATAGATTCTCAGTGTACATTTATTTATTATGATAATACATTAGTTTAAATTTATCTTTATTCTTGTCAACTGAACACGATAGCTATTGCTGTGTGAACCGAATAAATGGGGAATTATTACTGACGTAATAAGAAAACACGATTATACTGTCACTCGTTTTATAAAATATGTAAATAGTGGTCAAAACAACTTATAATAAAAAAATACGTGATATCTTAGGCGTTTTTAAAATAAACTGATATTATGCAAATGTCATCAACCACATAGAATTTAACAAGACGATGGATTAATTATCAATGGTTCTTTGAAATAAAATAAACTTAGTGTGCGGTTAAAAAAAAAAAAATACATATTTTCTTTTATTACTATCGATTATTTGATATTTTTAACTCCGTTTACATAAACACGTTTATTAACTATACATTGTGTTTGCTCATAAATTAAATTTATCTTAAACTGAAATGTCTAATTTTATTTAAAAATATATTTATACAATGGAATAAATAAAACATAAAGTGTCTAATCCAATTTAATAATTACGAACGTATATATTGTAATCGATAGAATAACTTAATAATTATAATTTACCCGTCGTTTCTTTACCAGTACTAACATTTCAAGTTTATACATAATATATATAAGATTTTTAAGTGTCTTATTTACGTTTTTTAATTTTTCTCGTCATTTCTGACTATGAGTAACTTTTTATTTCTATAGTGTCATGAACTATTTAAACATTTTTTTTTTTTGATTTAGTAGAATTTCAATAAGTTTTTAAAATCATTTCAAGTGAAACAAATTTGAAAAACTTTAAAACATCGTTCATTCAAATACGTGATTTCTCAAATTTCTATAGATGGCTAAAAATAAAAAAAACATCATGTGGAAATATAATCAAAAACGAAGTGCACGCATCCCTAAAAAAACACAAATATGAAAAATGAAATCGATGTTATTTTTTAATAAGAACGTTTTAAATTGTGCTCGTTCATCTTCTATCAGTATAATTTATTCTAACAAATACCACGCATTTATATGCAAATCCGTTCCCTGATAATAATATAAAGCCGGAGAGGTAGATTCCTTGTGTTCGTCTGCGCGTATTTTTTCTGAAAAAAAAGCACACTGGGGACTTTTTTCTCCGTTTACTTACTTTGCAGGCATCCCGTACCCGTATTGTGTGTTTCGCCGCACACGAACTCGAATTTCGTTCCGGGTCAACGTTGACCTATCCGACGGGCGCCCGGAGATTTATCCCCGTACAAAATGTATATATTATCATACAAGATAAAATAATAATAAAAAACATGTTTTTTTAAAAAAAAAGTATATAATATATACCTACAGTATTTTCGTTTGTTTCTATGTCAAACTCGTAAATTTCAAATACTGTAATAACACATAATATAATACGGAGAGAACACGTTAAAATATGTTATAGCAGTCGTGCGTGTTATGGGTTCTAGGTTCTCATACGGGATCGATGCCATTATACAGCCGCCCTACGATATATTAATGGCATTCCGTTTTTTTTTTTTTTCTAAAGACAAAAGCTATTTACCGACTTCATTAATGTTCGAATGCACACAGATGTATAATACCTGTATAATATTTACCCAGTAAGTTTCTGGTGCTCAAAACGATATAAATTTCTTATTTATTTATTATAATTATTATTTTTTTTTTTTTTTTCATACACTCCAGTGTGTCTGAAACGGTTTCAATTTACTGTGTACGTTGTTGTTGGTATTATTATTATTATTGTCGTTGTTATTGTTTTACGTACAATACAAATACGTGTATGTACATAATAGTATAAGTATCAATTTGAACTTCGTTTACGCGGTATTCGCCTATGGAAAAACAGGATTGGCCATACTATTGTTGGTAATAAATTTATGACGGGACGAATAACTTTAGTTGTCTGCAAAAAAAAAATTGATTTATTTACAATAATTAATATTGTGATTAAACATTTTGATCTACAGGGCACTGATTTATATGTAAATACATATTTCAAGTATATGTGTAGAATGTAACTGTATATAAAACATAGTTACAACGCAGTTACTGCGCACGGCTACACCATGTATCTTTTCTAAATTAAACACGAACACGAATTATATTTTAATATATAATAAACACAGTTTTTTTTTTTTTTTTCGTGTATGTTCATAAATACATCGTTTGTTTTATCATTATTCGTTTTATTGGCATGTTCAGAGGATTTCATTTTTCTTTTATCAATAAACGCCAACTTATTATAATTTTATCAATTGTTTAATTAAATAATAATGTTTACTTAAATTTCATTAAATAATTAAATTAATTAATAATCGTTGTTTTTTAAAAAAAAAAAAAAGTTTTAAACTTAAAAACAGAAATTAATCGTATTTTCGTCCATGAAACATGAAATCCATTTTTAAATGACGACGGAATAAAATGTTATCTGCAATTTCCATTAACAAGTACTACTTAATTTTTGTTTATATTTCATTTCATTATTAAATTGTCATTTCATAATATAATTATTAGTGAAAAACATGAGCACGTTACACGAGAAAAATATGTTATACACGTAACCGTAGTGCGAATAATACGCATCGTATTACATCTTTGTGAACACGTCTTTACGACCAGTTTGTATTTTTAAAACTTATAGCGACGGAGTTAAATTTAATTTTTATGCTTTCCGCACGAGACGACGTAAAATAGCCAATCTCGAACTTAAATATTATGATGACGGTCGGCAGTACACATACATTATAATTATATTATATTATTATATACAGGGTGACTGGTAAAATATGTCCCGGAATTATTTTATTAGATAATCATAGGAAAATTAATTAATCGTTTTCGATTTATTATTTTAATGTTGAGAACAATTTTTTTTCAATTAAAATCTTCTAACGTTTTAAATTTAAATTACGTTCAGGATTATTGTCTTGGATGTTGTTTTATTTTATGATATTTACGAATTACTTAATCGACATGGTGTAATTTTCTAATATTATATTGTAAAACTTATAATATTATATACTAAATATAAAACTAATAATAATCGCCCACTCTTCCAAAAAATAAATAAATAAATAAATAAAACTTTGGATATTCACCTCGTTTAAGGTACGATACAACGAAGTGGGTATACGATTGAAAAATATTGCAGTTTCCGTGTACAGAATAGAAATGTTTTTAAATGCGATAAAAATTTCATTGCGTTTGACGTGTTGAATTACTTCTTGAATTTCCGTCTACGCAATTCAATCGTCAGCCGTCGCCCTTTAAGCGCATATTATATTACGCGGTGGCGAAGTTCTATTGTTTTATTATTATTATTATCACTATTTATATTATGAACGTCAAACGAAGCGACGAAATGAAATAAAATCCTCGAGAGTTCATTAAAATGACAAAATCGAATGAGTATTATTATTATTAATATTGCACTATATACAAATACAATGGAAATGGAGAAATACTACTGTACAAGAGAGCGAACAGACGAATACCTATTCCGCCGTTATGTCCATTAGACGCGACGTCCAAGTTAAGATATTTTATATTTAATTGGAATTAAAAACCGAATGATAATTATAATGTACGCGATGGATAACGATTTACGATCAGAGAGATAGGAAAAAAAAACGGTCTTCTCCCTAATGCTGCAACAATATTAACAAATGGAATGTCTCGATTTTCGAGACTGTTGAAACGTTTTTTTTTCCTTTCTAATACTTATATGTATATAATATAGTATAGTTCATGTGGTGTGGAGCACACGTAACTGTGTGAAATGAAAAAAGGAATACTTAAGAAAAAAAAAAAAAAAAAAAAAGGTAGAACGATCGCAGCCGTAACAAACATAAAAAGTTCATTAAATTTATTGACCTGTTCGACTGAATTATTAAAGATTTGTTCCACCGGGCCACGGGTACAAGCGTTATACCTACCTCTAAATGGTACAACAGGTATACGTTATATTATTTTATTCTCCTGTGTAGACAATATTAATATAATATACTCCAAAAACGCGTAAACCACATAAACGCCGAGATTCTCTTCAGAGAACACGTGTAAACCCACAATCGAAATCCCACACTGAGACTTCGTGCCTACAATATTATATATTATGTACATACATATTTTCAAAACTCTTAGCGGGGAAGGTTTTACACAATACTCGTTAATTCGATTTTTCGGTCACTACCTATATACGTGTATAATGTTATGCACCGCGGGTTCCGCCTTATTATTATCCGTGTACATATTATTATTTTTTACTGCATCGTTTAAACTCGAAAACGTTTAATTGGTTTTCGGATTTCGGCCGTTTCTATATTAATTAATATTTTAATCGTATGTTACGGTGTAGTGTGTTTATTAAATACCACCGCCGGGGCTCATACGAGGTGCGTTCGGTTTAATTCGTGTCTATATCATTATTTGGACTGCACAAAACGAGTTTGGCAAATGTATTTATTTAAAACAACCGTTTACAATCTGAACAAAGAAACCACTGCAAGCAGATTGTTAAAATATGATAATAATAACGGGAAAAAAATCTTTTTGAAAATAAGCGTTTTTGTAGATGTTCAGTAATGTTAAAATTATCAAACGCTTAAAAATTACTATTAACCGCGCCAACCAGATTTTTTATATTATTTTATCAATCGAATAACACTAATAAATGGACTACGAAAAGTGCCATCGACATATTAGTCACGTCCATTTCAAATTTATTTTTAAATATATTCACACTCATTAATTTTTTACAAAATTAAGACAAACTCAATTACCAACCTCGCTCTTAATTATCGACCTACCCCATAAATTTGATTGACCTACCGTTTTCTGTATTAAAATAATTACCACCATGGGTATTTTATACAATTTTCGTTCTTTATATAAAATTTTATTTATTTACACACATCTTCTCCTGTCAATGAAACCAAAGTATATGCCGGTTAATTTGTATTAATAAAAAAAGTGACGAGGATAAGACCGCGGAGATATAATGCAAATATTATACTGTATATTTTATTTGAATTGTATTTTTGTCTAACGTTAATCAAATATTTTTAAAAATTTCGTTTTTTGTGTTCGTAATACAATTTAAATATTGTGTATACATATATATATATATATATATAATACTTATGCAGCAATAATTTATAAATCTCAAAAAACCATTTTTACTTCTAGAGAAAATAAAAATGTGCCCTATAAATCTATTAAATTTTCTTAAATCCAGAATACATGACAAAATAAATTTGTACTGAATAAGATTTATTTGATTTACTTTTCAAGCAAATATAGAATTTAATTTTGAAATAATGTAATCACTAATTATTATTATTATTTTTTTTAATAATTAAACTAAATATATTTTTGAAAACTAAACATTTAAATTATTAAATTATTTTAAAATATTTATAGACCACAAGTTCAAGGTAAGCCCACATACCAAATTGATAATCGAAATTCGTATTTAATTAAATATGTTTTGAATAAATTTCAACGCGTCAATTTCAAAATGAAAACGGGTGTAATATTATGTAATTATAAATTTAACAAAAATGTTCGTGAAACATTAAACCGCGGATAGCTGGGCTATACGATTAACGAATGTATTGAAAACACGGTGTAAAAGTGTTTATTAAATATCGTTTATATTTTATTCGGTTATATGTATACCACGTTTTTTTTTATCGATTTTGTTTTATATGTATTAGAGCTAATATAAATATATGCGTATCACCGAAAAACCGGATAAACTGATTAACAGCTCGTAAAATAAATTTACTTTACTATATCATTATGGGAATCTAAGCGGAGCTGTGATGCGTGCCCTTTTATTATGAATACTAAATATCCTATTATACGCCATTTTAATTAATTAGTCGTTTTACCCGAAGACTCCTATGCGTATTTTCGTTTGCCATCAAATGTATTCACATAATATTATTATGTTGAATCGTTTATCACGTATTTTTCAAACGTAATAATAATATAATTTATTATATTGTATAGTTGTGCTATTAAGTTAAATCTGTGATGTCGCGACACAGCGTTTAGTTTATTATTATGTGTTTATAAAGCATAAACGTTATACGCGTTTTAGAACCATAATAAATCTCTAGTTCTTAAATATATATATATATATATATGTATATAAGTAAAACTGTCAATTAGTGAAATAACATGTTGCACCTACCTTTGTCATCGTCTGTTATTTTCTCATGGTAGTTTATAATATATTATGTGTCTGTTGACAACTATCAATTACTTTATAGTCGTCTCTGTATAGTTGCGTAGTTGTTATTAATTAGTAGAGCAGTGAATTTGATGCACTAAAAAACTATTAATATCAACATGGTTTTAATGCATTAAAAAAAATAATAAAAATATATATAATTGTAGGTACATAAAAACTTTATGAAAATACGACTATTAATAACCATTCATATATAAAAATAATATATTCGACTGTTGCTGATGATATGTGAAAATTGCAATAAATATATGAAATTAAAATTGTTTAATATAATAAATAAATGTTCATTACTTTAAGATTCGAACACTTATTTCATCAAAAAGTATAAAGTATTTCTCACAATATTTTTCTAAAAATAAATACCTGAAAATTGCATTTATAATATAAGTTTAAATTTGAATAAAAAATAAATATATATTTGTTGAAAAATTTTGTTTAAATTACATTCCAGGCCACATTAGAACTTGTCTACACATGTATAATACGTATAATGTATACAATACAATATAGTCATTCTCACATCACTTAAATTATTAATATATTGTAATTCTGTAACGAATAAGTAAAAATCTGTTAAGTGTAAATAAAATAAAAACAAAAACAAAAATTACGAAATAAGTGTAAACAGTAAAAAATATGCAAAACTATAATTTTTTAACAGAATTTTTAATATATCAGAAAATTTAATTTTAATACGTAGTACGAGACTGTATAGTGTTTGTTACTGTGTAGGTCGTGATTACAGAAGTTGTTGTTTAGTACATTACACGAAAACCTCATGTTTTTTTCTCGTGTTCTTTTGGGAATATACTCGACTTTTTGAAATATTATGCAAAATAGTACAAAAATTGCACTAACAAATTTCATATTCAAAGTGTAAACTTTACAAAACGAATTTAAACGTCTGCACTCTGCAATATATTATGTTTTGTAAAAAAAAATAAAGTTGTAAAAGCAATAAAGTTCGAGTCCTGTTTGTTCATTTCCGCAACTATAAGGTGTGTGTACGTATGTAAATAAAGCTTTCACCGTGTAATAAACGCGTACAATGTAATTCTACTGCTTATAAAAGTTATGTATGAAAAATTGGAAAGTTTTTTTTTTTTTTTTTTTTAATAAAGGGTCTTCTTTATTATTACTACAATGCAAATAAATAATATTGTGTAAATCTACGGCAAAGCCGTACGAGTTTGTTTATGCCAAAACGGTAGAGTTGCCGTATATTTCTGGTAGTCTTAAGCAAAAAATGAAAAAAACGGTCTTATATTTTGTGTAAAAATTTTCCAAATTAGAATACATCATTTTCAACGACGATTTTTCCACGGAAACTTTAATATTTTATTTTTTTATTCGGCGAAATTTGCAAATATATTGTTCAAACAATATTGTAATACAATAATAATTATTATTCGCGAGTCAAATTTTTCCAATGCCTATTTTTATTGACTAATGAATTTGAAATGCGTTTGAAAATATCTGTTTATTTAACGAAAATATCAAATAAACGCTGGTGACTATGTGCAGCCATTACGTATGAACAAAATAGGAAATATACTAGTGAAAAATTAGTTATCAATAATAAACAAAATTTCGTGGTAAATCACGATAATGACGAATATCATAACTTACAAAATGATGAGATGTTTATAGAGTTAAGTCGAAAACTAGTACAATATTGGTTTTCTAGGTACTTTATATTATACATTGTTCTAGTCGAGAAATATTTCTCGAGCATAAAACACAAACTGCAAACGTGATTTTCAATAATGAATTTCTGTGTGAAACATAATATGATTATTATAACTAATATTGTTTATCAGTTAACAAAACGAAATCATCGCGTTGGTTAAGTAACCATTTATTATATCATTCACCAACTACTCAATATTCATACGTTCGTAATAACTAAATTCAATAAGTACAAAATTGTATACTATCACTTATATATATATTATATAGGAATTACATCGAAAATAAGAGAAAAAAACCCTCCATATAGTTTCTTACTTACCAATGAATTTCAAAATGTGTTATTTTTTTTTTTTAAACGATTAATATCAAATTAAAATACAGTATCTAAACCTATTCTATTAGGACGGAACAATGTGAATTGTTTTTAAAAGAACATGAAATAATATAAGTCTATCATTGCCGCATTCATTCAGAACCATAAAGGAGATGAAGTTAATTTAAGTTTAAATTGTGAATAAAAAGTAAAATGAAAATTTCGGTACTTTTTTGGTACTATTGCAGCGTAGACACTTTCAAATCATGTATAAACAAACATTTTATTCGCGTATTTTCATTTTTAACGAAATCAATCCAAAATTACTCGTTTTAAATTGTTTCATTGATGTACTGACAAATAATATTACTCGATAATAATTATGTCTATAATAATCAAATAAAAATTATTTTTGAACATTTTTATTTATGCAATTATAATTTTATTGTTCCTGGTATTATTGGATGTATACATTTTTAGTTTTTCGTAATTGCATGCTTTCAGTATTGTGTAGAATTAAGTTTGCAACGAAGGATAAAAATATAATAGCATAAAATATTTCGTATAAACAATAACGGTGTGAACAAACCAATCAAAATATTAGTATATATATATTATATATACATATTTCATTACCAATTTATTTTTTAGCTTACCAAATTTTCGTATTTATTCAAAAACAATAATTAAAATCGAAATCGATTAAACATTATTCGTTCTAATAACTACTCGTATTTAATATTTTCAAAAACGTGTTACAAGAAGGAATATCATTTTTTGTGTGATATGATACGTATTTTCTGATTACACATCATATTCCTTCGAAGTTTATTAAAACGCTGCAATAATCTAATTGTTGATTTATTCTAAGAATTTAATTAAATTATTCGCCAGTAAACGTGTCGACATTAATAGCTTATTTAACACTGGCACACGAATAGTGCTTTGTATTTCATTTCTATTCACATCATAAAATATTTTAATATAATAGTATATCATAAAAATGTAATAGCTACTAACGTTTTACTTTTTATTACATTATACGAATGAGGACTTTTCTCTCTAATCAGAGAACCGAACTGACAATAGGAATAGATATTACGGTTAATCGGGTCCAGATTATGTTGATGTTCCAAAAAAGAATATATAAGATAAGAAGATAAGATAAGAATAATAAGAATATATATTACATTTGTAATATATACAACAAATTTCTTGAAATTTTTCATATGAATACCAATAATTTCAACTGATACAACCTAAAATAATTTCAGTATTATAGTCATTTATTGAACTATATTGTAATGGTCGGTATAAATTGTGTATGGTTAAAACAAAATAATTATTTCTGACTTATTTAATAAACAAATTTTAGATTCTGTGTGGTTTATTTTCATTATACTCTTTCTTTGGGCATTTCATCCGTTGGATTTTTTTGTCACCGCATTTGTTGACTGATTACCGACTCTAGAACGTTTAATAAGTTTAAAATAAAAATACAATTTAAAATAAATCATAAAAGTTTTCAAAGTAAGTAAGTCAATATTTACACTGTCGTAAACAGTTCGTTTTGAATCTTTTAACGAAAAGTGTGTTATGAATTTATTGAAAATAAAATACTATTATTCATAATTATTCTTATTCGCAAATTGATCTGACATCTGTTTCGTCATAATAATAATAATAATAATAATATACTGTTCGTAAAAAGAAATATAAACTTAAATCGAATTTACTTTCAATCGTTTTTACCTTTTGACCCGCTGCAGACTTTTATTGGTTTTAATTTCCATAAAACGGACCGATGGAAATAAATACGTTTTACGCCGTCTCGGGTAAATTTTTACAACGTTTCTATACGCTTTTATTCGAATTTTACTGTTAATTTTATTAAGTGCATTAAAAGAGAACAATCGCAGTCTGTAGATGAAGATAAAATTCAAATTACTCTATAACTACCTACTATAATTTAGTGAGAATTTTATTTTCCAAGAAAATTTCAGTAACGCCACCGTCTAACTGATATAACAGTATAAATGGAACACCATAAATATGTACAGTCAATAATTCCTGAAATAATTAATTCGTATATTTAGAAAATCGTACAAAAAACCGTTTTTTAAATGCTAATCGAAGTGGCATTTATAATGTATTAAGGGTGATTGGGGTGCTACAAATTTGGCTAACACTTTTATTTTAAGATGATACTTAATGCAGCTGCACGGGTTTTCCAAATCACGTTTTTAAAAAAAAACTCATATATTTTTATAAATTTTGTTTCACTCCTTTTATAAATTATAAAGATAATATTAAATTAAATAAAAATCAAATTATAATTTTAAAACAATTTTATTTTCAACTCGATAAAACTATTGTTGAGACAAAAGCTTCATATAAATATACAATAATGTAAACCCAAAAATGTTACTAGTGAGGAAACAACGGGCTAATAATAATTAATTTAATCTATCAGCTATAAATTACGTAAACATTTATTTTACTCTTTTTTTTCGACAATATGTCTCACACAATAAAATACGAGTATAATTAGTATACATATAAAATTTCTTTTACATCTAAAAAATATTAATTTTTTTCTTTTATGTACGTTTAAACAAATACGTAAAATATTAATATAAAACAAATTTCCATCTGATCGTTTTTCCAGTCTTTGTGTCAAATATTTTTTAATAATAAACAAAAAATATACAAGTATAAAATAATAATAAAAAAAAAAAAACCTATTAAAAGTATTTTTGTACAGTAAAAAATACATAAAACTAGGCAATTTTATACTGCTCCGACCATTTCAACCCTTAATTAATTTAATCGTCCCCATTCATGTAAAATACAGTGAGTTCAAAATCTTAGTTTTGGCAGGTGTTTTTAATAATTGCCTATTGAAAATACTGAATATTCTATTATGCACCAAAAATCAATAAAACACAATTATTTTACAAAGGAAATGATAACTTATGGCGAGAAAAAACAAATTTGTTCCGCCTAGGAAACTTTCAACGTTCATGCAACTGCTTATATTCTCCAATTAGATTTTGGACTTTGTGTATTTTGCGTGAACGGACAAGTAATAATATAGTATTTATTTTTCGTATCGATAATTTGTTTGTATTATGTAATATATGGTGTTTCTTCTGTTATATTTTATTAGGTTTCTTTAAACGAGTTCTGGGGAAAAAAAAAAAAAAAAGTGCTCTGTTAAAAGTTTAATTTCCCAGTCCAGTCGATATTGTTACGTTTTAATTTGTCGACTACTGTGCAAACACGTCGTCGTCGTAGCCGCATTGTAGTATATGTAGTCAATAAGTAATTCAATTATTTGCAGAGCGTATATATTACGTATTATTATTATTATTATTATTGTAATAATCTTTCTACAAAAACCACTGGGCGAGACGACAGAGAATAATAATAAATTGAAATATGAGTAATACCTAGGATTAATACAAGATATTACATTTACCTCAGTAATAATTTTATATATTAGATATTCATTTCAAAGAATAATGTAATTTGTAAAATAATTGTTTTTGCGTCGCGTTAATTTATATTGTATCGTTAGGTTTTTATACGAAATACGGATAATATAATTATTATGATATTTCTAAGTATAATAAAACAAAGCGTTTTATAATAATAATAATATATTCATTTCAAAGGCGTATTATCGGAATAATGTAATTTGTGATAGACAACGTGATATTGTTTGCGTCTAACTCGCTAAGTATTATTTTTACGTGAAATTTGGATACAATTTATGTTAAACCAACTGTTATAACGTAAAATGCAGTTCAGACTAATCCTGATTTATACAAATTGAAACTCATAAAAAAATCAGGTCAATAATGCAGACGAATATGTGGCGTATACGAATATAATACCGTGTAGAAATTATACATAAATTAAGTACGTATTATGATATGTAATTTAAACGTAAATCGTGTTAAGGTAATAACTACGAATAGACATAGCGTTAAAATATAATGAAATTCGTAAAAGTTAATTGAACAGAGACACACTAAACATGATAGTACAACGAGTTCATGTCGAACCGTTTAATTGACGTTAAACACAAATCATTAAACCACCAGTTAATATTTGATAAAAGGATTTTATATAATTTATAAAGTATCATAAAAAAAAAAAAAATCCTTTTTCGTTTTCCAATATATTTCAAAAATATTAATTTATTTGCAAGAAGACGTAATTAGTACATATATGACAACTTTATTAAAGCAAACTGCCCACTGTATGGGTTGCCAAAAGACACAGTATACCAATCAATATTTACATACATAGGTTGTTTACAAGATAAAATATTTAAACATACATTGGTTTTGCAGTGAAA